>RJWM01006490.1:0-82789 GCA_004363535.1 Dasyprocta punctata
CGTTCCACTCAGGCCTGCACTTTGCAAAAAGATATTCTGTTGAAAGAATCAACTCTGGTCACTAGCACACAACCAGTGCAGAAGTAGATGAAGCAGATAATTAGCAGGAAATGCGTTATGACACAACAGCAAACTTCCCTGAATATTCCACAGTGAAGGTGACAGTAAAAGCATCTACTCTGCACCCCAGACATTTTCAAATTTTGAACCTGACTTGAGTTACAGGGACACCACAATTCTCTGTCCACTGCAGCATTGACTCATGGCATTGGGAAAGTGAGACCAACACTGTCATTGATTTCTCACCAATCCTAAAGCCCCAAGGAATTTTCAGTAGAAAATTCAGACTTGATATCTATATATGACACTGGCTTTTCTTTTTAATTAAATCATTTTTGTTAGTTTTGTTTTTAAATGAGTGACTTACGAAGTCTGCATGCTATCTGAAAATATTTAACTACAGGCCAATGTATTGAGCTAAGAATTATTAAATATACATATTCCCTGTTAGGCTGGAAGGCTGGATTAAAGATTATATACACATCTGCTACCATCCATCATGACTTAATGCCAGTTAACCATCACTTCTGGGATACAGCTAATCAAGCCAGGCTCTCTCACCAGGTGAACTTGGTTACCACCTGTTACTTTGGCTGGGTAAAAGGCCTGCTCATGGATTTTTATTTAGCAAAAATATTTGACTTTGGCAGATCATTAAAAGAAGTAATATTTCAAAATAATGCAAGACAGCAATATTTATGAAACTATTTACACAGTGTTACTGAGAAGCTAGCTCTTCTCACCCATTATAAATCATTTTCCAGCTGGGTCAGAAGAGCAAGTTTGCCAAATATTTAGATCATGAAGGATTTGCAGGGGGATTATTACAGTAAAAGAATAAAAAATTATCAGAAGCTATTGGTGGGGAAAATGCTTACAACAAAATAAAACAAATATAAAAAAAAGATGGAAGTACAAACAAAACCATGGAAAAGAACTCAGAGATTGAAATCTAGATTTGGAGGGCAATTCCAAAAACATAGAGAGCAAATAAACACACATTTCTTTGGCCTCTGATGGAGAGAACCTTTCCTATGACCAATCCTATGCTCTCGCAACTTGGCAACATCAGTTGGTGAGGAATGGATGTTTTAAAGTTTTCTCAACCCTGCCCGCTGGCTCTGTCCATTTGTAGATACCATTCTGGAGTTGGGAAGTGACAAGGATTGGAACTGACAGACACCAAACTCTGCATGTCCTGCAGCCAGCCTCAGTGGCTCTGCCACTGTCATGTCAGGCTCCATCCCTCGTGGCCACTCAGTGTCTGCACCCATGACACCTGTCAGAAACTTTCAAGTGTCTGCTCGTTTCTTTATCAGGGTTGCCTGCACAGCAGGCAAAGGAGGGATGACATTTGGGATGAGGGAGATATGGACAGCGCCTTCCTCTTCTGCCTCCTCCGGCTGTCACTTTGGGTTTTCTCTCAACATATCAAGATTTAGATGCAGTCACCTTGTCATTTAGAAATGCATGCAGTGGTAACCAGGTTTGAAAACAATGTGGGAGAGAGAGAACTTGAGCAGTCTCCTTAGAGAAAGATGCATCAGGAGGAAATTAAACACAAGAGTCATGGCACGAGGCTATCTCTGCCCTTTGGAAATGTGCTGCTTTAGGGAGATGGGTGGATGCTCTCAAGCTATCTATACACATGAATTCCTTTGCATTTCCTTGCTCTTTCCATCAAAGCAGAATAATTTGGCATATGAATTATCCAAAACAGTGGAGTCTTTTTGTTGTTCTTTTTTTTTTTTTTTTTTTGATGGGGATTTTGCTTGTCTGTTGTTTTTCTTTTCTTCTTTCTAATCGAGCTTTCATTTTAATGAGTGATTAGAGGTAAAAATGTGGGCCTTCATTACAGCTAAACCTTCACAGTGTTGCAAGTTTTGTATGGATGAATGTCTCTAATTCACAGTACCCACTAACATAATCTTGACAAATATATAGATGAAGAAGTGCTTTTCTGGTCCACGCAAATTTTTCTGAGTGACTTTATTGAATATTGATATTATTTCTTCAGCAGCCTTTCACGAGGACAAAGTGAACACCTTGATTCCTCTTGAGCCTATCTACTATAATTTTTCCAGAGCAGTTTCACAGAATCAAACTGTTTTACTCCACACTTTCGTCTTTCATCAGTTTCCAGTGGGCTTACACTCCAGGTCTAGTTCTTTCCATTCACTCAGGACACATTCCTATTCAAGCAACTGCCCCAAAGAAGGGCCCTCAGCTTGGCTCTTTTGCCTGGCCTCTTAGGGGATAGCATCTGATCACTAGCACCAGAATCCTGGTGACTACTGAACTTCCTGAGAGAGATTTGCACCAATACCGAAGACGACATGCGGGCTGTGGATTCGCTCATGATGGCTGAGCCCTGTCCTGCCCCAGCTCTTCCCAACCTTGGGCAGACGGCTTCCATGTTGTGCCTCTCTCCCTGGGTATAAAGTGGAGGACTAGAACCATAACTGGCTTCACTCATGGGATGATTTTGAGGCTCACATGAGATAATAGTTATAAAATTACTTTAAAATAATAGGCATGTTATTAATACAAAAAGAGAGATGACTTAGTTAATTAGTGCCAGTATATCTTCTATATACAGTCAGCCCTCCATGTCTAAGGGTTCTGCCTCCATGGATTCAACCAACTTCAGATTGAAAATGTGGAGAAAGTTATTGGCTCTGTACTGAGCATGTACAGATTTTCGCCTTCTTGTCTTTATCCCCTAAATAATATAGTGTCACAATGATTTACCTAGCATTATGCTGTGTTAGATATTAAAAGTAATCTAACTATAGTGTAAAGTATATGGGAGGATGTGTTTAGAGATTATATACAAATACTACACTGTTTTATGTAGAAAGCTTGAACATCCATGGGTTCTGGTACCATTAGGAACCTGGAACTAGTTTCCTGTGGAGAATGAGACATGGCTGGACTGCAAATGCATTGAGAGACCTGGATTCTCCCCAGCAACTACACAGAAAAAGCAAACAGAGGTAGGAGCCGCATTTGAGCTTACGGGGCTGACTAATGTCCATCCAGTGGAGGCACATAACTAGTAGGAGAGATTATAAGAAATATTTGTTATACTTTTGTAGTTCTAGGTCAGTAAAGCTTCCAAGTAACTTATACAAGACAAAAGACCTGTTTCTACCCAGAAAAGCAAGGATAATCTTCATGGGTAATAGTGAAAATGGAAAGGACCTTCCAGGCCTTGCATTAAAGATAAAAGGAAATCGAGGGAGGAAAGAAATATAAATATATATCTCCAGAAGGCTCCACAAGTACCTGGACCAAGGGACGCACCAACAGCAATGTCCCTCTTCGCTGGCTAGTTTGCCCCGCTTGGCTCACACTCCAGGGTGGTGCAGCCTTGAACACTGGGTTTCACAGAGAGAAATCAGGTTTATAGGGAGGACAGCTTTGTCCACATCCCAGTGTCTGACCTCAAGCAAGTATTATGGTGATATTCCAAGGATAGGAAACAATGTACCAGAGAAAAATGTGAGCAGCTTCCAGTATTGTTATGGATTAAAAACTGGTGGTCAACTTAGCACTAGCTGAATTAATTCAGCTGGTGTTGAGTAAAGATGGCCCACCTGAAGAAAGTTACCAGCATAAAGAGAGATGTGGAGAAGATCGAGGCATTGTGGATTCTTTCAAGAGCTGCTGTTTCGAGCCGATGATTCTCCTGGAGGTGCTTGTCATGCTGGCTTCCCCAGTATGGATTTGGCTTTTATCATCGAAGGAACTTGGGACCTCATCAGTGAGAGTGGCTGTGGTTCACCTTGGGGGAGCTCTGCTTCTCACATTGAGCATTGCTTCCTGGCTCCGGAGGGGAAGATGTGTGCTGGAGAAGCTCATCAAGCTGGGCTTCCTGACCTGTGCTCAACTGTTCTTGTCATTGGAGGAACTCGGGACCTCGTTGCCACTGAGGATGGCTGTGGTGCTCTTCAGGGCAGCCCTGCTCCTTATTTTGAGCATGACCTCTTGGCTCCCATGTAGAACCCTCAACCCACTGCACAGCTCCTTCACCCCGCTGGCATAGACTTTTTAGTCCCACCACTGACCTTTGGCCTTCCCGGCACAGAACCGTAGAATAGACTGGTGTGAGTCCTTATTGTGGGCTCTTAGATTTCCAGTTGGATTTGTGGGAGGCATTGTCATGCATTTTAGGTCTTTAGCTGGACTCTTGCAAGACATTGCTCTGGGATTCAGGCCCTCGGCTAAATATCCTGGGTCTTGGTGTTGTAGACAGATTTTCCTGCACTTTCTTGTGTGCAACTCTGGGTGACTATTATAAAACAGTATTACAAATCCTGTGTCCTTTATGCAGTTGTTCTCCCTGTAACCCCTGACTACAACAGGTATGAAGTCTCTGCCAGCAGTTTCTCTGACAAAAACTCAGTAGAGCCTTTGTGGAGATGGGCAGGTCACACTGGAAGATACGACTGCACACACACTAACCAACCTCTTCCTCCTGTAGCTGTGAAAGGAACTCAGTGCCTCCCTGCATAGGTAAGAAGTGAGAGAAACCAGTCTCTTCCTTGCCTAGTATTTCTCTTTGACTCAGCAAATGGAGATGGCCAGTCCACAGAATCATGCCCTTACCCATCTCACGGGAGCAGTGCATCTGATTATCTGATGTGGGACATTAAGACTCTGGCCACAGCATGGGCTACTCTGGTCCCCCAGGCTCATTTCTGTGCTTCCTGCCAACTTTCCTACAGGGCATTTATTTTACATTTTATTCTGATTTCTAGGAGGTAGGTGAGCTCACAGGGGCAGAGCATCTCTGCTGTGCGCCTGACAAACAGACTGCACCGTCTCACCTGAGGCCATACCCCATGCGTCAATTTAATTTTATCAACCATAAAGCAGGTATTTGAAATTGTAGCTGACTTCTACATCTATTTTAAATTGTTTTTCTGACTCCTGTCAGGAAAAATCATTTACAGTCTTAATAGGAGATTCTTGCTGGTAAATCCTTAGGTTGAAGAACATGGACATCATAAACAGAACTGTGGGAAGTAATTGCTATAGTTTTGTAGTGTATTTGGAAGTCAGGTAATATTCCTCCGGCTTTGTTTTTTTTGCTTGAGATTGTGGATATTTGGGATTTTTTAATGGTCTTACATGAATCTTAGGGTTTTTTTGTTGTTGTTGTTTTTTTGTTTTAGTTTTAAGAAGAGTATCATTGGTATTTTGATAGGGATTACACTGAATCTGTAGATTCCTTTGGGGAATATGGACATTTTAATACTATTAGATGTTCCATTCCATGAACATTGACATCTTTGGGTTCTAACTGGTGATAGGTCTCAGTGTGACAGGCAGTAAGAGCCCTGAGCTCCAAGACAAAGTTCTGAACTCATTTTCCTTGCCCAACTCTCTAGACCCTGGAACTTTGCTCCTCACACTGATGCCCAAGGTTAGGGAAAGAGTGGTAGGTCCAGACCCTTAGCCACCAGGTTAGCATGATTCCAGAGGTTCCACCCATAGGTACTGCACTGTGCTACACTGTGCAGGCCAGTTTCAAGTCAAAAGTCTGGACTTAATTCCTTCTCTCCACCTCCAGTGGAAAGTATGCATAATTGAGCTGCTAATTGCTGGGGGAGTGATGACCTGGGCATTTCTTCCTTCCTGCCTTTTTTCAGTGTCTGCTTTGTTAGTATCATGTTAGAACCAGGCGCTGTGGCATCTTACCTGACTTCCTTAGCTCTTGTAAACATAGCTTGGTGCATCAAGAACTGTTCAAGTTCATAAGTCTGTGGGGAGACAATTACTTAATAATTTTAGCTTCCATCTTGGGTCAGTTTTCTCCTTCCCTTGCTATTTGTTAGCTCAATTTTTGTGGATAACCTACTGCTTTTCATTTAAACACTTGACAAATATTTACAGAATATGGGAATATTAGGCATTCAAATATTTTCATATAGTGATGATATACTTAAAATATATTGTTACAATATGCTATTATTGACTAGTAGATTAATAAAGAAGGATGGTTAGGGTTAGAAATCGTTTTTAAATTACTGCTTATTGACATAAGCAATTCTTTTTGCTTTGGTAGCTTTTCTCTTTAACAATTCTTTACACGGGTTGAATACAATATACTGAGCAGCATTAAGACAGCTTTCAGTTTCAAAAAAAGCAGTATATGTTAAATTTTACAAAGGACACTCATATCTATTGTCTATTTATAATCCCCGAAATAAGTATATAAGCTTAACATTTTGCTAATGAGGAAAGCAAGGTCCAGAGATAAGAAAGGGCACGTGTTAGAACACAAAGATAATTACAGGGCTGAGCCTGGGCCAAGGACAAGGTCCATGAATTCTAAGTTGCATGATCTTTCCACTGTATGTCAAACGCTTCTGACCAAGGCTTTGTATGAAATGAAGAAGGTGGTGGCTTCCATGTGATCCAGCTTGTCAGGCACGTCTATACCTTATTTCCCCTTATGTCTCTCTTCTTAGAGTGCTTCCTTCAGCAGAGCTGACTGTTCACAGGAGTTATGGCTCAAGTTTGCTTGGATGCTGAGCTGATGGTGATGTTATGTGAACATGACCATGACATAATTTGTCTTTATAAATATCCATTCCTCCCAGGCTTGTGAAACTACTCACTTGAAGTCTGAGTCTGTTTGGCAGGAAGACAGGGACAGGGCAGCTGTAGGTTTGCACAGTTACCCTAGGCTAGTCCATCACAAGTCACCTCACTTAAAGGAGGACTAGAGGCTGGTACAGTGGTTTAATACCAGGACTGCTGGCAGCTCCCACCTTGTGACCTGAGATTGCAAGGTGATCTGTGAAAAGAGGCCCCAAAATATCATCAGACATGCTCTGAGGGTATGCTTGCTGCTGCTTAAGTGCTTTGGAGAAGGGACATCTATTAAATGTGCTTAGTATTCTCCTTTCTTCTTCAATCGCATCTTCTTTCACTGTTTCTTTTTCTTTCCCTTCATAAGGAAACAGCAAAAATGAAAACAGGTTCTCATATTGATCAGATGACATTTCCTTACATGGATTCTTTAATATATATGAGCACCTATGATGTTTCTGATGCTGGGCTAAATTCTAGGAATATAGAAGTGAAAAATAGTTTTTGCAATTAAGGGGTCATGACCTAATAAGGAAGACAAAAACTGGGAAAACAGGTAAAATAAATTGATTAGTGGTATTATTGAGGTATTTGCAAGATGGTATAATTGATATTCCCAAATATATTATGAGAGTGAATGAAATTCATATGGCAATCATATGTATAATTAAAAACTTTCCCATACTGAATACAAAGAAGTCACCTTATAGCATGTAACTTAACAAGAAGAGGCCAACATTTAAATAAATCCTGAAGGAACTTATTTTATTTAGTAATTGTCTTAATTTGAATAAAAATTCCTAGCAGAAGCAAATAGTAATTATTTCTAGAAGAAACTGTTTCCCTCCTAATGATTCTTATTATTGCTTAAATGATCTTGATTATGTAACTATTGTTCATTATAGAACAATACAATTTAAAATGTTTTATGTTTATCTTATAGTTTCTAGTTGCTTTTATTTCACACTTAAAGTAAATTTTCTTTACTTTCTTTAGAATTTTGCACATGCATCATCCTGTGGTTTTCTTTGATAACTCTCTCTCTAAATGTTAAATATACTTGTTCTTTGAAGCCTCCCACAATATTTGTACTACAGAACATTGACCTGGTCATGGTCACATGGCCAGGTGAATGAACAACTCTATATTCCTAATTAACTACCATATAACTTCTAGTGGCTTTCTGTGTCAGTTTAGATTAGGTTTTCTGCATGTCAGAATAATGAAAACTAAATGGAATTGAAATAAAATTTTCTTTCTCTATCACAAGGAGATATTTGGAAGTAGAGAATGCAGACCTGATCTGGTGGCCTTATACTGTCATCAAAGACATAACTTCCCATCTTACGCTTCCATAAGTCTTTGCATATAATTTTCATTCTCAAGAAAATCATAGACCAAAATAAATGTTAGAACCCAGCTACCATGTCTACATTCCAGGAAATCAGAAAGAAAAATAAGAGGCCAGTGTAGCCCTGCCCCTTTAAAGATATCTCCATGAAAAAACTTCCTCACAACTTTCTGATAACAAATCACTGGCTGCAACATGATCATGTAGCATTCATAGCTGCAAGGGAGGCAGAGAAATATATTGTAATCCCAAATATTGAGTATAGTAATCCAAGTACTGCAATCCTTTCTCTAGTCTTTCTCACTATCCAAGAAGTTATATTTTTAATCCCACTGAGATGTTATTGGAATCCCAAATCTACCACATCTAATGCAACCCACGGCAAGAGTAAAGACACTGAAACATATTCAAAGTTAAGGGCAGTCAAGGGGTCCTGAGTCCAATCCTTGTGAGGATGTGTGGACAAAGGCCTTGATCCTGGGCCTCTACCAGAATTTATTATCTTGTGAAGAAAGAGGGTGGCTCAAGGATGAGTGACAGTGAGAATGGTGGAAACTACGTGAGTCACTTGAGCTGGCTAGCCAGGTAGTTAAAAAGGTATCTCTGCAACATGCAGAGATAAAGATATGCAGAAGGATCAATTTACATAACCCAATCAAAGTAGCAACTGAATTGTTTTAGGAGGTTGCTGCTTCAGTTTCTGATATGTAAACTTCATGCCCTGGGGACTTAGAACCTCTTTCTTGAGGTTCATACCCAGTCGATGTTCCTGGAGCTGACTGGCTCTACCATCCCGCTGTGCCTATATATTTACAGAGATCACTATGTGAGGAAACAGGTCACTGCCCAATGGCTTTAGAGGTTACATACCAGTACCTCGGCTAGACTTACTTGCAATGCTTAGAGCCAATTGAAGAGAGAAGGAAATACCATACTCAGCTCTGTATATATCAATATAAGGAAATAAGTTTCAATATAATTAAAGTTGTAGCAATTGTTCTGCATTCAAGGGGAACCACTCAAATTGTCTCCAACAGAAATACATTTTTGGTCAGTTGGGATGTGTCTTAACAAAAATTTCTTTGTGTTGCTGAGAAAGAAAAAGGGTGGATCATTGTGGAGAACATGTTTCTATGTTTTTTTATGGTTAGACTTAATTTTACATCACATTTATATAATATTTTGAGAAAGTGTAGAATTCAGAGTTGAAAATAATTTTCAGCAGAATTTTGAAAGCATGCCTCTGTCATCACCTAGTATTCACTCTTACACTAACTGAACAGTCTTACAGAGGTATCATGTTTATCTGCTTTGTCTTTTAGGTTCTGCAAAGTTCTTTAGTTTCATTTTCTGAACTTCGCAATAATTTTTCCATATTTTTCATTATTATGTTGGATATATAATATCCTCAGGCTGTTCTATTGTATTATTACAATTCTATTACATTATTTATTTGAATATTTCTTTCTGCCATATCTTTTGTTTTTGAAATTTTATGGACCTCCTATCACTTACGTTTTCTATCATATTTTTATCTTTTTTTCCTTTATATGTTTCTTCATAGAGGAAAGTATCCTAAATGTTTTGTTTCAATTCATCAACCCAAGTTTTGTACTAAATATTTTATTTTGGCAATAGTAGTTTGACCTAGGTCCATATCTCTCACTGTGCACTAAACTAAAATTGAAATGGATTGAAGATACATACATATGTACAGAACAATAAATATAACATCTTGCCTAGAACCAGCAATACAGGGTCTTTTCAAAGGCAGATTTCAAAGTGCCCAAGAGTAATCCATCCACAGCAGCAGGGATCAAGTACTATTTTGGAAAACAAATCCCATGAAACATCAGGAAGAGAATATACTGAGATTCAAGAGGTACAATGAACAGAAAAATTATACCCATGATAAGTAACAAATCAAGTTAAACGAAACTTTCAAGAATGGCATGGGAGAAAAAAAGAAAACCATGGCTAAAATTTTCCAAATTTGATGAAAACTGTAAACCCACATATTGGAGAAACTCAACAAAATCCAGTAGAGTAACTAAAAGAAACTATTGTCATGAAACATCGTAATTGAATTGCTGAAAACCAGTGCTAAAGAGAAAATCTTAAGGGTTGCTAGAAAATAAAAAGCCACATTCTATTCAGAAGGATGAGAGTAGAATGACCACAGATCAGTAACAATGCAAGATAGAGCATGATAAAATGACATATTCAATGTGCTCAAAGGAAAAAGTGTCAGTGTAAAACACTATAGTCAGTGAAATCACCCTCACACATAAAGGTGAAATAGGACCATTGCTAAAGGAGCAAAATGGAGAATATGTTACAAACAAAAGCACACTGAAAGGAAGGTTTATAATTTTTGTCATGCTAAAGAGTAATATTTGCAAATGGAAACTTAGATTTAGCTGAAGAAATGAAGAACACTAGAACTGGTAAATATGAAAATCAGAAAATTCTGTGTTTAGCCTTTTGCTTTATTTTAGAAGTCTCTTTAAAGGATAATTAGTTAATAAAAATAACAAGAATGTATTAGGAATTTCAATAGCACATGAAAATAAATTACTGTGATGATAGTAAAAAGGACAGCAATGGGAAATGGAAGTATCCTGTCAAATGGCACTAATCTGCATGGGAAGTGAGAAATTACTAAAGGTACACTGTAGTAAGTTGAAGATCGGTGTTACAAGCCCTAGAGCTCCCACACTTACAAAACATTAAGCTGGAATATAGAAGTGCTAGATTAATTTGTAAGAAGGCAAGAAAAGAAACCAGGAGTGGGGGACACATCCGACCAATAAAAAGCAAACAGCTAAATGGTAGAATTAAAACCAAATATTAAAAATTTTATTACATACAAACATTTTAAACACTTCATTTGAAGGCAAATGATTGTTCAGCTAAATTCTTAAAAGGAAGAAACAAATATATACTATAAATAAGAAAGTAATTTTAAACATGAGGACACATTAAAATCAAAAGGATGGAAAAATATAAATCATAATGAAGGAGGTTTTGGAATTTGGGATAACAAATATGGAAAGATATCTTACATTTAAAAATGAAAAATACATGAAGACTATGTAATAATTGTAAACATGTGAGCAGCATCTAACAACAGAGTTTTAAAATACATGATAAGCTTAGAGTCAGTGGGAAAATACAAGAATCTAGATCATGCTTGGTGAGTTGAGCATTCATCTCTTAGTGATTAATGAAAATGTATACATAAAGCCAATAAGAGAATAAGAGACTTGAATAAAAATGAAACCAATATGTGTTAGTTAACATTATTAGGATAATATTCCCGACAACAGCAGTATACACATTTTAAGAGCAGATAAAGCATACACTAATCTAATTTGTAACTTAAACTCAAACATTTTGGAAGATCAAAATCGTATAGATTTATTCCCTCAGTACAATACACTAATTTAATAAGTAATAAGGGACAGGTATTCTGGAATTTTAAAAAATATTTGCATATTTTAAAAAAGTATTTCTAAATTCATGGCAAATTAGACATAAGGAATATTATTAAAAATTTCAATTGAAGTACCTTAAATGTGTAGGATATAACTAAAGCAATACTTAGAAAGACATTGATTGTTTTCAATGTTTATAATAGAAGACAGTACAAAAATTGATTATATAATTTGGGAAATTATTTGAACTCTTCCCTATTTCCTGTTTCTTTATTTTGCTCTCTCTTTCTCTTGCTGTCTCACTGAGAAAGACAGAGACAGAGACAGAAACAGAGAGAGACAGAAAGTTCTCATATAAGAGAAACCATATATTTAAGCTTGTATGTCTGACATATTTTACTTAATATTATGTTCTAAAGTTGCACCCATTTGCCTTTAAATGCCTCAAGTTTATCTTTCTTTATGGCAGAGTAGTACTCCATTGTGTGTAAATACCACATTTTCTTTATAATTTCATCTGTTGATGGACATACGCAATGTTTCCAAGATCTAGCTATTAGAAATTGTGTGACTATAAACACAGATATTCATGTATCACTGTTATATGATGACTTCAACTGTTTGGGGAAAATCCCTGGAAGATGGATACCTGGTTCCCCAATTATTGAACTAAGAAAAGAAAAGTAAGCAAAGTAGGTACAGGAAGGAAACAAGAAAATAAGAAATTAATGAAGCAGGAAAACACATAAAAGTTCCCAGAAAAGATAGTAAAAATTAATGAATTTATAATAAATTCCTGAATTATGGATCAACAAAAAGACATTAGTAGAAGAACCACTGAAATCTGAGTATAGTCTACAGACTGAGTGTAATCCAGCGCTAATGTTTTGGTTCTGAACATTGAACTGTGATTATTTACAACAAAACATTTGAGAAACCTGGATGAAAGGTACGCAGAAACTCTTTGCAGTATTTTCCTACTACTCCTTCATAAGCCTAAAATTCTTTCAAATTGGAAATATTTTCAAAAAAGAGAAATTTCTAGAATGAGAGAAAAATATTTACTGTTTGAAAGACTCTGCTAAGAAATCAAAAAGACCTAGGTGTGGCAGCGCGCTGCTCTGGGAGGCAGACACAAGAGGATCACAAGTTTGAGCCTAGACTAAGCAAATCAATGACTCAGCAACAACCTACAAAGAAGTGAAAAAATAGAAACGAAAGGGTTGGACTTTGGGCTCAGTGTGAAGGACCTAGATTTAATTCTCAGTACCAAAAAGATTAATAGAAAAATTTTTTGCAGTATACATCTGACAAAGGCGTGTATTAAGAATGTATTTTAAAAATTCTTACAACTCAATCATATGACACCCCTACCCATTAAATTAGGTAAAAAATTTGGCCAGACACTTCATAAAAGAGGACAGATGAATGTCTACTTCCAGGTCTATACTCAACAGAATTGAAAGTAGGAGTTGGTTGACAGCACTATTCATACCAAATATTGAATCAACCCTAATATCAATCAAGATAAATGGAAAATTAAAATGTGACACATCTATACTATAGAATGTTACCCATCTCTAAAGAAGGATGAAATTCTGAGATATGCTACATCATGAATGAATCATGAAAACATTATAGTAAGTGGTATAAACTAGACACAAAAAGACAAATACTGTGTGAGTCCGCTAACATGATGGACCTAGAATAGACAAATTTATAAAGACAGAAAGAATCATAAAGGGCAACAGACACTGCGGAAAGCATAACCAGGGAGTTACTGTTTAATAGAGTCAAGATTTCTCTAGAAGATGATGAGAATATTCTGGAGATGGGTGGTGGTGAGGGTTACAATCATTGATTGTACTTAATGCTTTTGAATTACACACTAAAAAATTGCTACAAGGCTAAATTGTGTGTTATGTATTATAACAATGAGGAAGAAGAAGAAGAAGAGAAGAAGGAGAAAAAGGGGAAAAGCAGGGGATGAGGAGGAGGAAGTTTATTAGAGTGAGGTGTCCAACTATAACAAAAATCATAAAGAGACTCTGAAGACTAAGGAACCTTGTATGTATCTTGATTTGGGTTGTGTTAATATAGGAATATATATTTGGCACAATCCACTGAACTCTAAACTTATACATAATGAAGAAATTTATTGTTTTGTTATGTGAAAAATATATCTCAATGAAATTGATGGGAAAAAGGAAGTGTGAAGAAAGGAAAAGAGAAGAGGAAGAAAGAAAATTGTACGGTGGTAACAATTAGAATAGGATAATATTGAAAAAACAATTATGCAAACTGAATAAAACAGAGAGCCCAGAAATAATTCCACATATAAACTTGACAAAGACAAAAATGGTATGGAAAAAGAAACAGGAGATGAGATATAAAAATAGAGTGACAATATGATCAATAAATATACTATCACATCACCACATAGTGCATTACAGATGTACAGTACATTACTCAAAATGTTGTAACACTTCAAAGAAAATACAGAATAACTTTTTGATTTCAAGGTACTTAAGAAGTTTCTAAGGTACACAACAATCTTCATCTTCCACTGTGACTGTGTGTGTGTGTCTGTGTGTGTGTGTGTGTGTGTAAGTATGTATGAGATTTGGTCATATCAGACTTGGAAATATCCTCTTAAAATACAGAAAATAAAATTAAAAGGTAAACTACAGATTCACAGATATTCTTTCACAATTTAAAGCCAAGATTTAGTATCCAGATTATTCAGAGTCTCAAGAGACTAAAGGCAGTTTTTTAAAGTTTTAATAATTTATAAGTTTAAGTATATTGAAAATATACTTCTCAGTGAACTAAATAAGGCACATATATGTAACCATCGCATTGTTGCACTTGTGTGATGAACTGAAAGAAGATCTATGTATATAAAAAATTAGTTAAGACTGTTAAAGAAAAAGGATTTTGAGTGAAAAGTAATTTTCACAGGGTCATCTTCAGATTTCATTTTTAATATGAAATGTTTATTTGAAAATAACAGAGCAATCATAACAAAAAAGTCACATAGCTGGCTTCTCTTGATTAGTTGAGGCAAAAGTTTTGTGCTAATAATTTTCTGGACAATGCTTCAAGTCTATATCTTTTATCCTAAACAATTGCTGTGAATGTAACAATATGCAATGTGCTGATTATTGTTACTCTCCTATTGGCTGGTTGTGAAATTGTTTTGCTTTGGTTTCTTAATTTTCTTTTGTTTAAAATAAAAAATGATAAATAAATAAAAAGTTTAAGTGTTACTAACTTATGTTAACAACATTTGAAACTTTAGAATCTAAAATATTGATATGTTTCTTATTGAAATTCATCATAAGCACCATCTTGTGCTAGACATCACCCTAATCAATTTTCAAACTTCATGAAAACATTTGTTAGCTGTCGGACAGAGGTATGAAGAACAGCATCATATTCCTGACTTCACGGCCCTCTGGAATGAGGTTTGGGTGAACATATGACAGATTTCGGGGATAACCCCATGAGGAAGATTTTGAAGGAGATGGACTAGGTGACACAGATGTCCCAGCACAGGTCATACTCCACCGAGCTATCCTCCAGAAAATGCCATTCAGAATCCATAGGACTCGAGTAAATTAAAATTTAAAATCTATTTTTATAGTCCACAAAAGAAAACTGGTAGAAGAGAAATCATTGCATGGCTAGATTGGGATTGTATCTCAATGGTAGAGAACCTGCTTAGCATACCCGAGGCCTTGGGTTTCCTTCCCGAAGCACAACACACAAATGCACAATAATAATTATAGTGTCAAATTGTATTCTAATGCTTTGGTAGCATTTAAACCTTGAGAGTCGTTGAAGCTTAAAACTTTAGTAATATTTTGTAACATTCTGCCTGATGAATGTTTACAAATTTCCAACTCATTGTCCTTATTATTCTTTTTCTTTATACTGTTCTATCAGGTGTTTTATACATATATTTGTGCCTACATTGATAAATGTATATGAGTTCATAATATAATATCTTTTTGATTTAGTATTTCTTTTAGAAATATTATACCATACTTTGTTCTTTTGGAGATAAGTAAATAAAAGGTGTAAGGCATTGTATAGGTGTAGGTATCCATTTGAATAAAGAAAAGGAACATGGGAAATCTCTATCTTATGCTTACATTTTGCTATGAACAAAAAACTGTCTGAAAAATCAGTCTATTTTAAAAACGTGTGCATGTGTGTAAATATATGTATATACTTACAAACACACCGAGTTCTGCTTAGGTGGGGAGAGTGTTTTGTAGTTGGGGAGGGAGAGGAAAATATGAGAGCTCACTTTTCTCATACATATACATTGATAAACAGCAGGATATAGTATTTCTCAGTTTCTGCCAAATTCTGTGGAAGAAGAAAACAATGTTCAACAGAAGAACTAAAATCCACTGGGAATTGGTTTAATAGCTAAATAGGGAAAAGGCAAAGATAAGAGCAACCATCACAGATAAGACTTAGCCTTCTGTAATGAAGCCAGCTACGCACCACAGTTTATGGTATTTACTTGCAAATTAAACCCATGTTGAGTAGCCAAGCCCAAGAATTTTAAATACACACTCAAGTAAGTGATGTTTGAATCCTCCTACTCCTTTCTTCCACAAGAGGTATGATTGAGACAGGATTAGGAGTACAATCATGTGGCATGAAATTTAGTGTAAGTATGCAAAGCAGTGTTAAGGTCAAATAAGTTAGGGTATGTCTAAAAAAACTGCTGAAACCAAATGAGAATGAATGACCAAAACTTGAGGTTGTATTAAATCAGACATACATCAAGGAATGTAGAGTTAGGGAGATAAGATAATATGAAGAAAAATGGAAGCAAAAAGAAAAAGGGGTCTTCTGAATGGTTACCAGGAAAATATGCTGGCATTGTTTTAGCTTGTAAGTATGGACTGAAGTAGGGGTATGCAACATAGAATGTAGGTTTTTAAACTTTGATGTGTGTACTAGTTAGTGTTCCCATCACTGAGACAAACTATCTGGCACCTGAAACTTAAAAGAAGAGAGGATTATTTTGGCTCAAAGTTTCAGTACATTCAGTCCATAACTGGCCAGCTCCAAGGCAGAAATGGCATGGTGAAAGGGCTTGGAAGACAAAAGCTGCTCATAGCATGGCATTGAGGAAGTAAAGAGAGAAAGGAGGAACAGAGGACAAGAATATACTCCCCCAAATCACTCCTCTAATCACCCACCGCCAGCTAGGCCTTATACCTAACAGTGCATTTAGCTACTGAACTCATAAACAGATGAATTCACTCATGAGAACGTGAGTGCCTAGATGATCCAATTATCTTCCAAATTATTGAGATTTTGGGGAGACATTTTAAATCTGAACCATAGTATTCTGCCCCCAGCCAACAAAAGGCTCACACCCAGCTCTGCGCGTCACCAAAGTCATAGCAGCTTCAGGACTGCTGAAAACTTCAGGTCCAAAATAATCCCTGAGGCAAACTCTTAACTGTAAAACCTTGTGAACATTTTTTAAAAAGTTCAATATTTTCAACATACAACGGTACAGTATAAACATGTCTACTCCAAGAGGGAGAAATAGGCATACAGAAAGGAATGAGATCAAAGCAAGTATGAAAACAAGTAGAGCAAACATTAAGTCTTTTAGCTGTGTGTCCAGCACATGGGACAAGTTGTGGTCAATTTGAACTGCAAAGGAATTGATTGTCCCACTTCTATGATTTTGCTGGTTGCAGCCCACATGACCTTTCTCTTGATCTGGCCCCAACCACTGCATTTGACTTTCTTCAGCAGAGGTTGCATATTTCTGGCATCTTTAAGTTTCTGGGGTCTCCATTGTATCTTTGATTCACTTTCAAAGCTTCACACACTGTGCTCACAGGGGCATACTCTCTGCTCCACCAAGGTTTCCTTCAAAAACTGAGTGGAAGCCTCTAGGACTCTCAACTCTTATGTTACATTCTAAATGTCTATAAAACTAGCACCATGTGGATGATGTAGAGATGGCATTGTCTGCTGCCAGTTAAGCAGTAGTCAGAGCCCTTTGGATGATGACTATATAGCCTTTAAGTGCTTGGATGGCTAAGCATTGTGAAGTGAATCTCAGTAAACCAATTCCCTAGGTAAACCTTCTGGAGCAGAGAGACTAGGATTTCTTTGCTCAAATGAAATCTTTGCAATTTTGCACCTTGAGCTATTTTATTTTTAATTTTATGGGAAAAAGGTAAAATGAAATTTCATAACAAAGTGATGGGAGTGTAACAATAGTTAATACACTGCGTATTATTATCTTTAAAATAGTTACTCAGCCGGGCGTGGTGGCGCATGCCTTTAATCCCAGCACTCGGGAGGCTGAGGTAGGAGGAGCGTTGTGAGTTCGAGGCCGGCCTGGGCTACAATGCGAGCGCAATGCCGGCCTGAGCTACACAGTTCGACCCTGCCTCAAAAAGCCAGGGCTGGGAGTTTGGCTCAGTGGCTTAAGCACCTGCCCTGGCAGGCGCGAGGTTGTGAGTTCAATCCCCAGTACCACAAAATAAATAAATAAATAAATAAAATAGTTACTCAGAGTGCAAGACATGGGCATAAAAATTCTACAATTAATATAAGCATGAACCCTCCTTTTCTATGAACTAAGAGAAACAAATGGTATAACTAATTAGCACTTTTTCTCTCTTTTCCCTTCCTTACTTTCCCCTTTCCCCCATCCTAGTTTCTTTTTCCCTTTGAACAATTTCTTCCCATTTCACAATATCTATTGTACATTTTAGACTGTATTTATTCTTCCAGTTTCTCACACCAGTTTCAGTTTCTCACACCAAGGAGACAATATGATATTTACACATGTGAGTCTGACTTATTTCAGTAATGAGTAGGGTCTCAAATTGCATCCACTTACCTATAAATTCTCAACTTTATCCTTTATGACTGAGTAGTACTCCATTGCATAAAAATACATCTTTTTTATCCATTCTTCAGTTGATGGGTATTTGAGTTGTTTCTAGGATTTAGCTATTACAAATTGTGTTGTTAAAAACATGGGGTATTCCCTGAGTTTTTGAATGGTGGTGTCTTGATGATTCCTGAGATGCCCTCAAGCCATTTTCCTATTGTCCTGATGCAAAGGACCTGGCTTCTTTTTAATATTAACCTTTTCAGCAACCATGTGGAGGGACTCCATAGCCACAAGTTTATAGGCATTTTCTTTCTGATGAAAATGCAAACTTTTTGCTTCTACTTCTTGCTCCAGATTCTCATTATAAATCTGGCTAACAGCAGCCAGTAGTACCCATACTATGGCTGGACCACTGAACTGTGTTGAATTTTTCTCTACCAAGTTAACTAGTCCATAGGCCTTAATGTCAGTCTTCCACAAAGTCTCAGGACAGGGACAAAATGCAGACAGATTTTCTACTAAAGTATAACACACTTGGCCTATGGTGCAACTGTCAATGGAGTCACTGTTTCCAACTAAAATTTCTTGAATTTGGCTTTTATTGTCTGTATTTCTATTTGTAAGTATGGACTAGAGTAGGAGCCATGGGACATATAGTGAGGATTTTTTGTCTTTGATGCTTTTTTTAAGGGACAGAAACAAATAGTTGCATAGCTAAATAGTTGAATAGCCAAATATGGACTGTGTTGAACCATATCAGATGGAACTTGGAGCAAAAGAAAAATTTGTATTTACTACTTGATATTTTATTTATTATGAATCTTTGCATTGATTGTAACTTCATAAAAATAAAATGCATTAAGACATTTGTCTTGATTGCTAAGATTTTTGATGCTCACCTACAATAGCTCTCAAGGAGAGTACCTAATCACTTTACTGTAGTTTAATCTGGTGAATAAATAGGATTCAGAAAAGATGTTACATTCATACTCTCTAGTTAAGGGTACACAAAGTAGGATGAAAAGTCATGAATGAGTATAGCCAAATGAAATTATCACATTTGAAAAAAATTACAAAGTCTAAACTCCACAAAAATGCATAAAGCTATGTACAGCTATATGAGAGCTACATTAATAGGGACTAATTTTAGAGTCCTCACTTCAGAAATTGTGCAAATATTATGTTATGGTCTGCTTCAAAGTACTTATCTTGATAGACTAGGATTCCAGGATAAATCTGTAATATTTCCAAAACATTTTTGAAAAAAACCTTTGTAGTTTGTCTGCTACCATATAATTGTTTATACTTGAATAGCATATCATTTTGCAAAGTAATTTCATATACAATTTATCTCATAAATACACTAAATTATAACTCTGGAGAACTACTGGAGATCACCACTGGCTTCAGTGTGTCACGCTAGCTGGGTTTGGATAATTTCAATTTCCTCTCTCCCTGGGTACAGAAACAGAAAACCAAAAAGATGAGTTCAAACTCAGTAAGGAGCAGAGCAGAAAGAGACCTGGGCCTGTTGTCTGTGGTGCTCCATTCATAACCATCCAGGATAATGAGGTTTTTCCAAATTCGCAACATAACAAATGATTCCACATTGACCGAATGGCAGAAACCAGGATGTGGGATTTCCAGGCTGTTGATTCTTTCATTATTCTACACTAAATATTTATATAAAGTCTTCACAACTTTATTCAGAAAATATTATTCATTTGAGGGTAGTTTCCAATTTAAATGAAGAGTGTGGTGTTTATCTTGGGAACATATTCCAGGAAATTAACTGGGGTATGGAGCTAGAAATATTTTTTTTCCTTTTGTTAACACTGAGAAAATGAATGATGATGAATGATTCCCCAAAACATTTTACAAATGTTTTGCAAAAGATTTTTAAAGTTTGTTCCAAATGAAAGGTTTCAAAGCAACGTCTCCATCATGAGAAAACTGTGTGGCTTTACGAAGTAGGTATGCCTATCACAGAAATATTACCATGTGGAAAAGTTTTTACTCTGGACACAGCCATCCTGGGTTAAGATGCCTGCTTTCACACCTGTTCCTTGGTGCAACACAGTCCATGATGTTGAGCTTTTCAGAGCCTTAGTTTTCTTATCTTTAAAATGGGGTTTGTAATAGAGATGTACTTTATGGAGTCACTGGATGATTAAATGAACTAACACATATAAAGACTTTAAAATAGTACTCATATGCTTATTGTTAGTAGTAGACTGGTTTATAAATCCTGCCCTCATACTAACCAGTAAAAATATCTAATTTTTACAGTCACCAATGAGATATTTTGAGAATGCTTGGATACTAAGTTATTAGGTTAAAATGAGTTCTGTTCATTATCTTGGGACAAAACCATAATTTAAGGATATCTAAGAAGGGTTCGTTTAATAATGTCACACTGCCTTTGAATTTCTCCTTAAATCTTGCTTTAATTGTGCATTTCTTATAATAGTGTATAATTATAACAGAGAATTTCAGTTTTGATTCAATACTTTAATTGGGTGAAATAGACAAGGTTCTAATCTGACATGACCATCTCTGATCCTCAGTGCCTAGCGGTGCCTCAAGGGAATCCACACAGCATGCTACTTATTGGATATACATGGAAAATAACTGCAGAAAGAAGCCCTGTAAACCCCTACCACATCTTAGATCCATCCAGAGTCAAGTTGTGCATCAACTAGCCAGAGCTTCTTGCCACTTACGTTCCTGTCCTGTTTCCATCTTAACCCATTCCCATTGCCTCCTGCTTTTTTATTGCATGTTATTCTGAAACTGAATGAAGTATGTTTTGCTAGGTTGAATTTTCTTGCCAGCTTCAAGAAAAGGGCTCTAAAATTTTCCAGTGGAAATTTTTTTCATGAAAAAAATTCATCCTTTTTAATGTGCAGCAATCTTTCTAAACACCCTAATAGACTTTCTGTGAAGTGGAAGCATTCATTTTTGCATTCTAATTTTAATTAATATGCAATAATTGTACTTTATGAGAGTGCCATTTCAATGTGTATATACAGAAAATGCTGGTCATATTAGGGCAATCAGCATTTCCATCTCTTTAACATTTTTTCTTATATTGGAACCCTTTGAGTGCCTCTTCCCAAGGACTTCATAAAATATATAGTAGGTTACATGAGCTGTGCTCATCCCTCTGTGTTGTGGAGCACCAGAATTTATTCTTTCTATTTAACTATGCTGTCATTACTCAACCTCCTTCTGTACTCGCTGCCCCACCTCACCTTTCCCAACCTCTACTTACTATTAATCTATACTCAGATCAACGTTTGTTAACTTCCACATATGACAGAACATGCAGCATTTGTCTTTCTGTGTCTGTTTTAGTTAACATAGTATCCTCCAATTCCATACATTTGATTAAAAATGACAGGATTTTATTATTTTTTATGGCCGAATATTATTCCATCATATAAATGCATGAAATCTTGATCCATTCATTCATTCATTGATGAGTACTTATGTGATTTCATTTCTTGGCTGTCGTGAACAGTGCTGTAATAAACATTGGAGTGCAGCGTATCTTTTCAATATGCTGACTTCATTTCTTTGGATGTGTACCTAAAAATCAGATAGATGGGTCATATATTGATTTTTAGTTTTTAAAGGAACTTTCGTATTGTTCTAACTTACATGGCCACCAGCAGTGAATAAGAATAGTTCCCTTTCTCCACAATCTATCTAGCATTTGTTATTTTTGGTCTTTTTGGTGATAGCAGTTCGAACCCGGTAACCTGATAACTGACTGAAGTTTTGATTTGCATTCCCCTATGTCTAATGATATTGAGCAATGTTGCATGTATTTTTGATCATTTATTTTTCAATGTTTGAAAAATATCTATTCAAGTCACTTGTCTATTTCAATTGGACTGATTAATTTTTTATATGTTAAATTTTCTGGGTTCTTTATATACTCTGGATAATAATTTTTCTCAAATGAATTGTTTCCAGATATTTCCTCATTCTGTAGGTTGTCTTCTCACTCTGTTATTTGCTTCCTTTACTGTTCAGAAGCTTTCTAGTTTGATCCAATTCCATTTGTCTATTTTTACTGTGGTTGCCTATGTGTTTGGGGTCGTATCCAAAAATATTTGCCTGTACCATTGTCTCAAAATGTTTCCTTTCTTTTTTTCTATTAATTTCAGTTTAAAGTCTTATTTTAGGACTTCCATTTATTGTAAGTTGCGTTTTCTATTAGAAGAGAGACAGCCACCTAGTTTGAGTCTTCTGCAAATGAATATCCTATTTTCTGAGCTGCTATAGTTTGGATCAAAAAGGTCCCTCCATAGGTGCCTGTGTTCAGAGGTGGAGATTTTGTAAGGTGGTTAGATCATGGTGGTACTAAATTCATCAACAGATTAACCCACTGATGAGTTCACAACTGAATGTGCTATTAGGGGGCAGGGTCTGCCTGGTCAGAGGAAGTTGGTCATTGTGGGTATAATGTAAATTACAAGATTGTAATCTTGTCCCCAGGGCCTTCATTTCTATCTGTCCCCTTTCCTCTCACTCTGTTTCATAGCTGACATGGTTAAGCAGTTCTCTTCTGCCATGCAATTCTCCCATGATCATTCTGCTTTGAAGATAGCTAACCATGGACTAAAATCTCTGAAACCACGAGCCAAAATAAACCTGCTTTAACTTTTGTGTGTCAGGTATTCTTCCCAAAAACAAAAAAGGGACTAATATACCAGCACCATTTATCAAAGGAACGGTTCTTTGTGCAATATATACTTTTGGTACCTTTGTCAAGAATTAGTTGGTCATAGATGCACAGGTTTATTTCTGGGGTCTCTAGTCTGTTTCATTGTTCTGTGTGTCTGGAATTATGCCTGTACTGCACTCTTTTGGTTATTGCAGCTCTACGGTATACATTGAAATCAAGGTATTATATGTCATAATCATAGATCATAAATTCCTATGAAAAGAAGGCACAAAGTAGATATTAGTTAATTAGTTAAGAAACAGATGCATTGTACTATGTAGCATGGTAACAGCAATTAAGTGCTAATTTATTTTGGAGTCCATGGAAAGGTTAGAAAATTATTTACAATGTCAGAAATAGTAATATGCTTTCTTTCTCTATCTTGTTTCTCTTTGTTGCTTAGGAAAACTTAATATTTGTGTGTGTGTGTGTGTGTGTGTGTGTGTGTGAAAAGCCAAGTAATTAGTAAAACATTTTTAGAGGATTTTGTGGCTGTCACTGTTACTGTCTTAAGTTATATTATGCACACAAAAGCTGTTCCTATTATAACTATTTTTAAAAAAATCTTTACTATGGGTTGGAAATCAGAGTACTTTTTTTAAATAAAAAATTAAGTTAAACCATAATAACATGAAAATTAAAATATCACACTCTACCTGGGTGTTACACTCATTTACATCTTGTGTCAAGTGGGATTTATTTTATAGCAGATTTCATTATAATTTCAACTATGATACAATATATTTAACTTTTATAAATAATTAATGTATCTTAGTTTTTACCTATTTTGATATGACTGGAACAGTCTATAGGTTGTGATTAAGTCCACTACTGTGACTTTGATTCTCTTCGCTAACTCAAATTGAAAAGTTAGTGTCTAAAGAAAAGTATCCATAGAGCCTTCAAAATTCATTCCTACTTTTAACACTGAAGAAATTATTTTGAGGTGAAGGAAAGGTTGATTCACAGTAATTGATAGAACAAAACATAAACATTTTCCCTAGAATATTCTGTGTGTTAATTCAGGTTATCTGTATGCAGGAATGGCCATAGAGAGGACTTCATCCTTGTTCTTAAATGTGTTTCTGTTTCTGTTGTTGTGGTTGTTATCTTGTCAAGATGTCCATTAACCTCAGAATGTAATGGATTTATAAAGGTTTGGCATGAACACAAGACTATTCTTTCCCTTTGATCTTACTGCCTAGTCACTAAATCACATCCTTAGCATTTAGCCAGTCCAGCAGCTGGGAACTTATCTTAGGATGCTGTTTTTATGGAATATTAAGCACAAGCCGTAGTCATCTTTGTCCATATTCAACCATCACACATATGATCATGTGTTACCATAGCACCTTGTGATGTATATATTCTACCTTTTATTGTCAGAGCAGAAAAACTTACAAAACATTAAGATGAGGCAGCACTCATTCATGTCAAAGATGATTTCATTTTGAGGAGAAAATATTCCCTAATCATTATTTTAGTACTAACCATAGCAAGTCTTTTTTAATTAGCAGAAAACTATTTTTTTTATCATTGTCTTTGTTTCCAATGTATCCCTATCCACCAAGATTCCAATTTTAAATTTTCTTTGTCTTGTCCCTTGGCATAATCCCACTTTTTGTTGTTTATATCAGTTCCACTAACATTTCTCCACCATACACATATTATTTAAAACTTCTTCCTCTCTTTCTTAGCAAAATTCCCTTATCCTGGCTTGTTCTTTGGCCCACACTATACCGCATTTAAAGTAATCAACACCTACTAATATGTAAATGTATACAAATAAAATTCATTACCCACCCCACTTACAAAGTGACAAGCAGACATTTAGAGTTACAGTTATCTGAGTGGGTACTAGCAATACTTGAAATTTCTAGATAAACTTGTAGAAAGACAATAATTTTGGACCGTGGGTTTCATCTTAATAGTCTTGAAATCCCGTAAGTGGTGGCTGAAGCAGTAACATATGTACAACACTAAAGGCTGATGGCCTCGTTGTCTTATAAATAAGTGACCAAAATGCTTTGTGTTCCTCTGGTCTCATTGCCCTCTCTTATTCCAAGTAGGCTACAACATGGTATTTAGACAAGTTAGAGAAGCCAAGATTAAGTGACAGTAACACCCTTGTTCCATGCAGGTGGCTCTCTGGAAACAAAATTGGAATAGCAGCTAGCGAAAGGTCATGTTGGATCAGCTCAATGGACAGATGACACAGAACAGTCTCAATGTGCCCTGTGTGTCCTTCCTATGCCACAGGCAGTAACACGGATCTGGTTTAGGCTGCCCTCACAAGTAGCAAGTTCTGAAGAATGTTATTGTTTTGATGCAAAGAGTGCTATGGATGGTTTTTGATCTGCATATTGACAAAGAAGACAAAGACAGCCAGGACACTTCTTAGAAACAGCAAGAAAGACTTTTTCCCTTGAAAAATGTGCAAGATACATCCCTGCTGGAAACACACACACACACACACACACACGCACACACACACACACAAACACATGTGTGCTTTCATCCGGAATCTGTAGTTTGCTTTCTTTTATTCCTTAGTGTACATGAATATGTGAAAACACATCACACTCAGACATGCAGCCTGATCGAGTGATAATCTCTTATAATGTACTTCTATTTAAAGCAACAGACAGATGGAGGGTTTATGAGCAAAGCTGGTAAAAGTAAAAGCAAATGATTGCAATAGTTGTACTTTTAATAGGATTCCCCACAATCTAAAACATTATTCCCCGAAGAACAAATTGTTCCATAAAATTATGTTACTTGAGAGACAGAGAGTCGCCTTGACATTGCTGAGGCTCTAGAAAACTCCAGAATGGCCATGTTTTGCAGAGGTCTCTCTACTCAGATCAGGGTCCCAGGGTAGGGGAAAGGGGATGTCAGATAGCCTGATCTTCAAAGAATAAACTCCCTGGATTAGGCTAAGGGGAAGAAAGAACCAAGGGTAAAGAAGGTATGAGATATATCTGAACTTTAAATTTGTTACATTCTAATTTTCTACCTTGAAAAATAAGACTTGCCAAAGTCCTACAGATTTAAGACAAACATGCAACATGGCTTTCTCCCCTGCCAATCCAGACCAAAGGCTAGCTCTAGTACAGCAGATTTGGCTTAACAAACAGTGGAGTTGTAAACAACCCAACACTGATTCATTATCATTATCCCTGCTTATGAGAAACAAGTTGCTATAATTCTATCACTAAGATGAATATACCACAGTGATGGCCTTTACGTGAATTATAATTAAAGCTAATCTTAATTAAAGTTATTATACCATTCTAGTAGAAAATAAACAAGCCAAAGTGAGGGAAACAATGTGGTCAATAACTCACTCCAAAAATATTTTTTTTTGCTTCCAAGGCTCACATTGAGGGAGACATTCCCGCGCATGATACAAATGGTTCTGACATTAAGAAAAGTAAACAAGTAAGAAAAATAAAGATGGAAAAATTCTGTGGTCAGTTCACAAGTGCTTTTTTATTGTTTGAGGCAGGGTTAAAGCCTTTTATAAAGACAAGGATATATGTGCCGCTAGATTGGATATGACATCGGACTAGTCTAGCTGCCCTCACAGAGAGCTCTGCTGCCCATGATATGCCATGGACAAAAAACGTGTTGATGCTCCTGAACAAAGAACCAGGGTGGGCCTGAGAGCAGCTGATTTAAAACATGATCCCAATGCTGTTTGGTGGATCAAACACAGAAAAGGCACTCAACTCTTGTTATTAATAGGTTGGAGAGATGTAAGCAAACATCCCATAATCTCTAATTATTAATGGTCTTGAGGATTTTAATGTTAACTACTCTGAACAGCTGATTAGCAGAGGTTGTATAATCTACAGGCGGGACTCCTGCCAGCCTCGATACACGTCATTCCAAGACTGTGTTGACTCAGTAGGCCAGAGGCTATGTAAACGGACTAGAGCTGAGAAACAGGGTTCTTCTCAGGCAGCTCAGGGAGTCTGTGTCCCCAAAGACTTTTACAATAGCAACTCGCTTGTCACTTGGTAGCTGTAACTTGAAGGCATTCTCTTCCAGGTTTTGCTGTTCCAATACTGGGGGGACCCAGGGCAACAAACATCTGGTCTAAATACAAGAAGCAAAAGTAAATGCTATTGTGTCAAACAGCAACCAGGCTTTCCAGTATCTCCCAGAGTCATTTGACCTGTGCACCGTAAGTTCAAAAAATGGCAGTCACCCAACTAGCATGATAGTGCTTATTTCTCTTGTGACCTTGGTGGTAGAATACAGCCAAAGATACACAGTGACACAGTAATGTCTCTTAAGCTGTGGATCTCATTTTTGAGAGGTCCTGAGAAAAGACATGAAATTCAAAAGGTTTGTGCCTTCTATAAAAACCATGTGGTCTGGTGGGTATTTTCTAGAGTCTTCATTTTGTTTTTCAACCTCCTGACCCATTACTCTAGCTTTCATCACCTCACTACTTTTAAATAGCACCCGAAGGAGCAAACCAGCCCCCACCACAAATATGGCCATAGGCATAGCTAGAAATGTGTGTAGTTAAAAATAAATAACGGTCCCTGGTGCAACCAAACCCTCATGCTGGGAAAGATGCCTCTTGCTGTATTGTGTTTAAGGCAAGAAGTGGATTTGGAAATAAATGAAATAAGATGAAGTCCTTGTTTTTGTAGGTCAGGGATTTAGGGAAAGTAATTTAATCAAACATAGCAACATGAAACTGGCCATAAATGTATGACCTGGCTGAGAGGTTATCCTCTCTGTTCTCTGAAAAACTGTATAAGGCATATATCACCTGTGTTAAACATGATGCTAAAGTATTGGAGAGGTGAGAGGGTCGAGCATATGAGCTGTGCGTATGCAGAATATAATGGCTAAGGTTTAAATGTCCTTCCCCTAAACTGTGACTATTCCACTGAAAAGAAACCTACATTAGAGTGATATTAGAGGAATCTTGACTTAGCAGGCAAACAGAAGACTGTCTCCCTAGAATGCAGCTACTGCGCATGCTCGTGGAGGCCCCAGGTGTGACCTCTGCTCCCCTGTGAGCGGTGAAGGGACCAGGCAATCTATCATGGTGTTCATGCTGTCAGCCCTGGTGCTTCGCTGCCGCTGTCTGTCACCCTGGTAGATGAGACCTGCTTAAGGGCAATCATGTCAATCTCACTGTGACCACTCAGTGTAAGGCAGAAGGATGATCTTGATGAGCCTGGCAAAGTCAGCACAAGGTACCAACAGCTGAAGCCACAGCCTTCCCCCAGAGATAAGAAGTGGGTCATTGTTTCTTTCTTTGGCTTTTTATTTTTGCTTCCCTTTTCCTTTTATTTTCACAAAATAGGCAAAGGCATACAGAGTTTGGCTTCAGAGCTGATCATCTCGGATAAACCTGTTGCCCTCGGAGTTTTTCCCATAGTAAACATAGCGACACTTTCCCAGGACACCTGCAAGCAAAAAGAAACACATCATTACAGGTGGCAGGATTAGTGTAGTCAGGAAACACAGGTGCTTCAAAGCAGATGTCCAACATGGCGACATCCGACCTGATAGGTGGCAGAAAATGCCCCAAAAAAGAAAGGCTGCCTTCTTGTCCTTACAGTGGACATGCAAATAAAACATGACTACCAAGCATAGGTTCTTAGGAAAAACATGTTTTCCGCATGATTTCCACGTTTAAGAGACTGTTTTCCCAAACACCGCACAGCACTTTCCTCTCTCTGCCTTCCTCCCTAGAATTTCTATAAATAGAAAACCAAAAGCTTAAGGTTGGACTCAGCCTAAGCAAAAACTGGAGGACAGTCTTCCCAGATGGTGACCACCGCAAAGTCCTTTCTTTGATCACCTGTGAGATGATTCAGGGATAGTGGTGGCATGGGTGACATACCGCACAGAAGTCACAAGGGCCCCTGACAGTGTCTTCTTTTTATCCTGAACCTTCTTCTCAAGTTCAAATATATTTTTCACCTTCAATTTTACTTTATGTAATTTGTCCCTCAGGATAAAGCCTTACTATCAGAATTCAAAGAGATTATATGAGACTTAGCTATGAAAAACATACCAAAGATAGAGTTAAACTTCTTTGGGAAGGTACGGAGGATTGAGTCCTCAGCCTTTACACTGAGCTACCACCTTAGCCTTATTATTTATGTATTTATTTTCATTTTGAAACAGGGTCTTGCTAAATTGACCAGCCCAGCCTCAAACTTGGGATCTTCCTGCCTCAGTCTCATCAGTACCTGGAACTGCTGGCATATGCCACTTGGCTAGGTAAAAACTTTCTAATCAATTCATTATTAATTATAAATATGGATATGAAATCACCTGCCGTAGTTATTGTAAAAGCCTTATAGGATTATTAAAGGAAAAATCAGTTTTTCTAAGAAAATACTCACAATTTCTTTTTGCCTTTTGTCGTCTCTTTTTTTTCCTCCCACTTTTAGAAGAACTAAAAATTCAGTTAGATGCAATGGCCTTAGTACTAATAGGACTTGAATCTCTGAAGTGTACCCAGCTAGAGGGAAAAAAAACCCCAAGAAAATGTCCATAAAACATTAATTCATGAGCTACTAATCTGCATCTGAAAATAACTACCTATATGCATGATTATTTTTTTCATCATTGTAAGAGTGTGAAATCAATAAGCAAACACCCTTCTTGCTTAATTTGGGATAAATTAGCATTTGAAAATTTCCAGGTTCCTCACATCGGAATTTTTAACTGGTAAATATTTTTGTGACTGACACAGAGCTGTTTCTTCACTACAGAATCTTCAACTTTGCTTTTAAAGAACAATTAGCATGACTCTTAGACACTTCTAAGGGCAGGACAGATGCTCCCTGGTTTGGATGGATTGGGACAAAGGTGGAAATTGCTAGAATCCCAGGATCTCTTGAGCTGGACGAGGGCCCAGGTGATATTGCTCCATGGCTTCTTTGTGTTACTTCCTGCCACATTCTGAGCAACATCCGGGTGCTTTCCTCTTCCCCCTTGCCTGTGCTTTGTCCTTGGTCCCCAAACCCCAATTTCTGATTTTCAGCATTGATTTGGTGCCTGGAAGTACTGAGCTCGGATGAAACCTTATTGAGACGCTTCTTCAGGGCTAAGTTACTCTTTTGTTATTGGCACTGAGCTGTGTCCTTTTATTATGCTGCTAAGTAGTGTTCAGCGATGCGCCAGCATTTTCATCAGTGCCAAGATCCCGGTGGTTTGTGGGCTGGGCTAGTGAAGTTTGTCCCCAGAACAGCACAGCCTGCAGGCCTGGGTGAGAGTGTGCAGCTGTATGGGAGAAGCTTTGGGGGCTGCCTTAGGCATCACAGATTCAAAAACACCCTCAGGAGTCTGGGAGGATGAGGCCAAAATGTGTTAGCCTTTTTCTATGGCTCCGGGACAGGATGGACTTTCATAAAAAGAAATGGGCAGGGCTGTCAGATGCCATAAAGAGCACAGTCTTTCTCTTGAGCAAAAACACAGAAGCCAGGCACTTGCACACTTGCACACACACACACACACACACGTGTGCACTCACAGTCTCCCCAGGAGTGCCCTGTCTCCAGAGAACACTCCTGAGCATCTGAGGATGCGTTTCTTTTCTCTACCTTTTCTCCACTGTGAACTTTTACTCTCATCTTCCCTGCAGGCAACCAGATGGAAGCAAATGCTCCTGGAATGTGGGTGCATTCTGAACCCCATTCCCAGGCCTGCTTTCTGCTTGGCATTGGTAAAAGTCCTTCTTAAGAACTTCCCTGTTTCTTTGGGCTTGGAAGCAAGAATGTTTATAGTCATCCTGGTGAGAGAGGGCTGCTGGGTGAATGCAGGAGACGGAGCCTAGGTGTCAGCACTTGGAAAAGGAGGCATGGACATGCGGTATTAATATTGTCAATGATTTTTTGACGGGAAAACAGATAACGCACTCACCACCAGATTTAAATAGACATCAAGTGCATTAATGACAAAAGGGCAGACTTCAAACAAAGGGGCTGTGCGGTGAGGAGCTGAGTTCCTCTGTGTGCTGGCAATAACCTGATCTGAAAAGACACTGTCAGGACTCGAGACAGGCCCAGGATTGTGTGCGGTGACAGAAAACAGAGATCCTGACAGAGATACCAGCGCCATATTATGCCAAGGAAACCATAGCGCTGTCTGCTGCTCTAACGCAAGCTGACATCACGTCTTACCACTTGGGGTCTTCTCCGCCTGTTCCTGCAGAACACTTCTCCCCAGACGTCATTACAAAACTGCGGCTGTGAAGTTCCTGGCAGCCCTGGTCTGCGGGAGCAGTGGGGTCACAGGGCCTAAGGATAACCTCAGTCAATCTAAATTTCGACTTTGCAGGAGGTACACACTCGTCCCCACTGATATCTTGGCTACTTGAGGTGATCAGAGGGCCAGTGTGTGAGGAGCTGTCACCTTGGATAAAATCCTTAAAGGGAAGGCGCTCAGTCGTGGGCTGCTCTGGGGGAGATGCAGGCCGGCCTGGCAGCCGAAAATGAAACCCAGCTGTTGGTGCTGGCATGGAGAGAAAGGTGCTCTGGCTAATGACAGTGACATTCGGCTGAAATCTTTGCACTGGGGTCATCTACAATGGCTTAAGTTAAATAAGCACTGTCTTTCTGGGTTCCCTGCCTGAGCTCAAGTGGGGATGTGATTACCCCCAATATGCAAATTTGTGTGCAAAAATAAATAAATCAATAAACAAATAACAGTAAGAAGGGGGAAAAGAAACAAAAACCCAGGGCAGTCCTGCATGTGGCCACATGGCTTTTATTTATCATGAAGGTTATCTGGCAAATAATAGGTTCTGCTCATAAATTAAGGAAAGGGGCCATATGGGTTGCTCTTTCCCAGCTCCTCCTTCTCGGCCATGGCAACTGCTGGATGCTGAGACAATGACAGAAGGACAGTTTGCCTGCATGGGGCACTTTCACCAGGAGGTGCTTAGAGGGTGGAATTTGGGAACCTGCTGGTTGTGACTCACAAGGCCTTGCTTTCTGAGCACATCTGCAATAGATTCACTTGTTTGTATCTCTGCAAACTCTAACATCCCGGAGCTGGAGAGGGAGCAACACATTTAATGGCATATGTAGTGCTTTTAATTAAAATATCTGGCTTTGGTCATAATAAGTGAAGCAGGCTTGCCGTGCATCAGGCCAACGTGCAGATGTCTGTGCGGGGGTTTCTTCTCGGGGGCCCTGAAAAATGACAGCATGCTGTCCCCCAGGGAATCCTCTCCTACCAAATGAGACTCCTAATTTTTCTTAAGTAGCCAGCTTTCCCATCGCCATAAGCTCTTAAAGCTATAATTATGAAAAAAATGCATTGGGGAGAATCTGTTTTAAAGAGGCTCTTTATCTTTTCAATGTCTCCCCCCTCAGGAATGGGTGTTCTAATTATGCAGGTTAAGTTATGACCCTGGCACTGCCTCGAGGGGGTGGGAATCGGCCTCTTCTCTTGCATGCAGGGCTGTGATGTCTGTGACAATTTTAGAGACTGTGCTGGGGGGATCCTGACTGCCCCGGGAGGGGAACTCTGGCTCACAGAGCACTGCATCTGAGTCGAGCTGGGCCTGCGGGACAGCCTGATCTACGTGCATTTCCAATCAATAGGGGAGGTGCAGGAAGATCTGTATTTAAATCTTGCCCTGCTCTTCATGGCCATGTGACCAGGGATGTCCCTTACCCTCAGTGGGCTGGTTCCCCCTTTGTAAAATGGAGTGACAAAGACAATCTATGAGCTCTAGTTTATTTCTGAAATAGGCAATTTAGTAGTTTTCAGTGCTTTTCTTATTAAGGTAAGGACATACTTCTAATATTGCTGTATGGAGGTGGCAAATCCAATGGTCAGTGGATCCACAATTTTAGTTGGACTATGTCAGATCTTGAAAGTCACCCAGCCTGTACCCCCATAATATAGTCTGGACACAGGGAAGCCCTGTAGGGTACCAAAGTCCCCAAGGAAAGGGTTTCTACTAACTTGCTGGTGACCTGTGTTTCACACTCACAACCAGAAGTGCTGCCTACTAACTGTCCTATGTCCCACTAGCTTTGACACAAGCTCATGGCTGCATGTGCACCAGCATGAAGTCCTAACCAGCAGAGAAAATGGCCTGCCATTCAATCTTAGTAACGGAGAAGAAAAAAATTGCATATACAAATATAGAAATGTACCGGATGACATGAGTGCAGGTTGGGCCAATAAATTTGCATTTGCAAATTAGAGAAATTAAGTATCAGTTTTATTAGGAGATGGAAAAAGGGACAGACAGCACATCAGGGAGCTCTAATCTGTAGGAGGAATGGATGGAGCTAGACTCCTCTTTCCTCTGCAGAAAACAATGCCAACGTTGTGAAGAGGTGGACGGGTCCAGTGACACAGAAGAAAAGGGCATCAGGAACATCCTCCTTGTCCATGTGGAAGGTTCTAGAATAGGTTTCCATGGGACACTAAGCATATCATACACATCACTCCTAGAGTATTCTCCCTTTTCCTACATTTCTAGTACTCATTGCCTAAAACTGGTACAGAGGAGATGCCCAACAAATATCTGTTCATATCATTAATGTATGCAGATAAAAAACAAAATCCACAAAGTTAGGAATTTCCACTGCTGTGCACTTCTACCTTTAGCCTCTAGTATGACTTCAGACCTTTGAAATGTTTTTAAAAGCTGTGCAGATTAAATAGGTGCCCTTTAAAGAAGGGGAGGCAGAGAAACAGAAAGCAATGGCCTGAGTTTCTAAATACTGGAGTTTCTGTGCTGTGTTCTTCTCTCCCAAGAAAACAAAGCAATCATATTGTCTGGCTGGAGAGAGAAGTGAAATGAACGTTATCATCCAGCCTTAAAAGCTGTAACCCTTCTATGCTGGCAAGGGACATTCCCCAGAAAGTATGTACCTCAGCCTTTATCGTGTGTGGGCTGTTAGTAAACTGGCAACCAGAAAGGAATAAACACCCACGTTTTATGCTCTCAAGAAGGGGCTGGAGCAAAATCCCCCAGGTCAGCTGTGTGCTGTGTTATCAGCTCTGCAGTGGACACAAAGCAGGATTCACGGGACCCTGCAGAATTATAAGCTCTGAGCACCAGATCCAGTTTTAGTGTAAGCTACTTAAATACCAAGGCAAAAAGAATAGAAGAGAAGCTTTAAACAGTCTTCGGGGAAAGGGTTGCTTGGGAGTTTTTGTGGAAGGAAGACAAAGTCCTTCTGCTATGCCAGACACATCTGCCCTCCCTCTGTGGGCCCAGCTGAGAAGCCTCATGTTAGAGGTGAAACAAGCTATACCCCTGACCCAGAGGACAATAGAAACAGCAAAAAAATAAAAAAGTATGATTTCCTAAAGCAATGGAGTATGCCTTCAGGCAAACACCTTGGGCTGGCATCTACAGCTTGTATTGGAAGGGGGTGCTGTGGTTGTCATCATGCTTGCTAACCCCAATGTCTCTTGGGTTTTTGATATTTTCACCATGAGTAAGGAACAATTGTACAATGTCTTTGGTAAATAGTGCAGTGACCACCTCCAACTGTGCTTCATACTTCTCCTTTATTCAATGAAACAACCCCATGACAGGGGTCTCTACTCTGCTAAACTGACCCTGAATTTCCACACGGAGGGGCATCTGGAGTCTGCTATGTTAACTCTAGAGATGCTTTGAGCTCAGGCTTATAAATGTCAACATGTAAACCAGACTGGTAATTTTCCTTTGAGAAAGTACTAATTGTTCATAGCAAATTCCTTGTAGCCAGTTTAACCCCTTAATCAATTTTTAAATGCAAAGTTAAACTAGGTCTAATTTTAACATTTCATTCCTGTTTGTCAATGAGATCAATTCTTTTCCATGTAACTTTGACATTAAGATTAAATCCCTCAATCAACTTTGGCCAAATATCAACTTGTATCCATGATACCACCTGAATTTCTTTGAGAGTCACTTCGTTTGGAGAGCCCAGTTTCCTTGAGTAAAACTGTGCAGCTCTAAATTGTCATGGGAAGATTTGAGTCTTCTGTGAAAGTTTACTCAATATATTTTATTGTGTGTAGTTTTAGTTCATTTGTTTTCATTATTTCAACCAAGCCTAATTCCTCCCCAGGAATTTGTGTAGGTTTCAATACTAAAATATAAATCTTGGGTCAGTATTATGTGGAGGCTTGGTTGTTGTCAGTGTTCTGTCAAGGTGATTATTTCTACCAGGAATGTTTATCATTGAATTAAATGATCATTTTTATTCATTTCCTAGCACAGAGGATATAGTACAGGGGTGAACGCTCTGGCTGCAGGGCAGGGTCCAGATTGTGAGGTTATGCTATGCTGTTTTCTATAAGTACCAGGCCAAAATAAAAATACACTGTCTCCCCCAAAAAGAAAACACAGAGTGGTCCCCTCATTCAGGGGCTAGGATGCATCCATATCCTGAAAGAAAAGTGACACGAAGGTGGCAAAGCTGACCCCGTGAAGAAGAGGCCATTTGGCCCCAGTGCTAAGATCCCTCCCGGGAGGCCTGGTGGGAGGTCAGAGAGCAGCTCATGCCGCCTGCTCAGACAAACACTGGGCCTCGTCAAGTCACACCCTTCTGTTTGCAGGGAAGGAAACCAGGCGGCAGGGAAAAGATCTGGGCCAACTCTGCACGGGAGGTGACGGGCAGGCAAAGGGAGGACACTTGCTTCCCTGACTGGGGAACTGGACAAATGTGATGAGAGTAGTGAGACAAGTTGACATGTGATAAACCAGAGCCTGTGCAAAATACACTCCAGGCTCGCAGGGCAGCTGAAATGAGCCTTGTCATTCAGAAGAGAAGGAGGTGGGAGAGGCGGGAAACGCAGGGCAAGTTTCCCCTCCCGTAATCTGTAATCTGTGGGTGGAAAACAAGCTGGTCCAAGTCCAAGAAGCCCTTGCATCATTGAGTAGACCCTCAGCCCTAAGTTCTGCTGTCTCTTTTCATTCATGGGACCCCATGCCCAGGTAACTGACGCTGAGATCCTACAGACCTGATGTTCTATACAGGGTCCTCTCCACCTCAAGGAAACACAAGGCCTGCAGAACGAAGTTATCTGGTGGCAGATGCGTTCCTTATGCAAATCATGGAGAGGAAATGCTCAAAACGCTTTTGCTCAAATGTCAATGCTTTTTAATTTTCTTTTCTCTTTGTATTGGGCGTAGTGAAATATAAGTGGGAATTGAGTAAAGCATATCAGATGCAAGGTGGGCTCACTCGTCCCCTATGCAGAATCACATCACTCATACGATCAGCTCTTACCTCTCTATATGTTGTACTTCAATCAAATGGGAACATATTATAAATGGGAGGAATCAGACTCTATCATTAACATTTCCTGTTCCAACAACTATCTCTCTCCTCAAAATAAACTGCTCAGTCTTAACAATCCAAGTTTTCTTTTTATTTTTATTCTCAGGTTACATTTTTTTGTCTCAACTAAAAAATGAAAGCAAAAACAGTCTTTACTTTTGAGTTCATAAGCAATGATTTAGTTATACTCTGCTACAAAGATACTTTATTACTTATAAGTAATGTTTTACTTATACTCTTCTATAAAGATACTTCCTAGCAAGATTATATCCAAAATGCTAAATTTTCCTTTGAAAGTAGCTTTTTTTTGTTGTTGTTGTTGTTGTTGTATTGGAGATTTCTCAAGCTGAGACAGAATTTAAAGATCCTCACTTTAGGTAAAATCCTTCTTTTTACAGAGCAGAAAAAGTGGTTCCAATTGTTTTTCCCCAAGGTGATACTATCAGGGACTCATACTTCTGGACTTCTCTAGTCCTGACAGATCTCTGAATTATAAGATGGTGCCTTTAGGACAGGAATAGAAGTTTTGCTTTTACTGCTTGTTTTTCAAATGTAGTATTTATTTGTTCTGTCCTGTTCACAGGAACCAGAGGTCTCCTGAGAACTTCAAAGATTACCAACAACGTGGTTTAGGCTGGTTTTTACCCACATTTTCAAGGAGAGAAACCTGAAGTGCAAGGCCAGTATGATGTTTCCTTCTCCCACTGTCTGTATTTGAAGGAGGGCTTAATGGATTTGAAATGGGCTGGATTCCAAAGTGCATGTTGAGATCAGATGCAAATTAGCTAAGAATCATGAAGTATGGCTCAGTACAGTCCAGTGATGGACGGGCCATAATCCAGGATGTCATTCAGAACAGACAGCGGTCAAGTGGGATGACTTCGTGTTTCTAACTTCATGTTCCTCTGACTGAGGAACTCTGAAATCCTTCAGACAGGAAAGAGACAAGGAAGCATAAAACCAACCCCTCTACCATTCCCACCACCATCTCTGCATTCTTTTCCACATCCATCGGAAGACGGACCATCGCCACTAGAGGGCAGCATGAATTTAGGAAAAAAAAAAAACCCAGCTGCTTGCTTTAAAATAAATAAATAAATGACAGCAACTATTTGGAGAGGGCCGTGAAAGCCACATTGTGCTTTTGGTCACCAATTATAGGTTCTGAAATGATCGAGATGTCAGGTTTACTTAAGCTGGGCTAAGGCTACCTGGAAATGAAATCACCAGATGCCCCGCCCTGCCACACACACTTGTATTCATGGTACCTTCATTACAGGAACTGATTTTATTTTCAATTGTTCTAATTAATCTTCCAGACTTAAAGGGTGGAGATTTTTGCATATCACCTGCATAAATAAACGTAAAGAAGCATGCAAAGTAGTAAAAGTCAGGTTCCCCATGTTTCTTAGCAAAACAAGATCATTTTTACCATGGAAGTCCAAAAATGCCACCCAATGACATGGACTTGCCCTTATTTGGTAGTTGAAAAGTACAAAGAAAGAAAATAAAGGAATTGAGAATACGTGCAAATCAGGGTTAACCTCTCTTTAAGGTCTTTGTTGCCTGAAACCTACTCATTGTCATCCCTCGCAAAGCGAGGGGCAGAAGCTACTCAAATGAAAATACAATAATAAGGGCAGTGGCTGGTGGATTCTTAGTGGGTCCCTATCATTCTCTGGCACATGGGCCAAGTAACTACATTCACACGCAGAACAATGAATAACTACCTTCCTTTAAGAGAAAGAGGTAATTTGTCGTTTCCAGAAATTGCAAACCTATCTCTTTTTAAAAGCAGCAAAAAGAGATATGGTAGTCTAAGATACTGCCCTTTTAGATTTTGTGGAGGGTGAAAACAAATGAGTAGATTCAATCAGGCAAAATAGCTAAATAAATGAATAAACAAAGACCAGAGCTCCTGGATGTCTGGGCTAAACTGGGTCCAGGTGTGGCTCTGTATTTCTGCTAAGAGGCCTCTCATGTGGTCAGTGAAGCAAGTATAACATGACTGTCACACACTTTCTTCCTTCAGATTTGCCCAGTATAACAGTCACGTGATTGACTAGCCACAAGGGGAAAGCTAGGTTCTAGTTAATTAATTAAATTGTCACAGTGAACTAAAGACCTTTTTGAGTTTTTTCCTACATATAAAAGTATCTAAACCAAAGTCAGTTTCATTCTCTCACTAGGTACATCATAGTGAGCGTAGTTGCCTGCTACATGGGGACAATACAGCTAGAAAGTTTAGCTGGGCCTGTAAGACTGCACTGAACGTGTCCCAAGGTCTCAGGATCTCCTGTCCATATGAAATCCAACAGGGTGAAGGTAACCACTTTTCATCCACACAGGGTTAAACCTAGGCAGCACAGTAAATACTCGATAGGTTGTTCTTTGTTTTGTTTGTTGTAAAGAAAAGATCTCAAGATACTCCTTGAATTCCAGCAGTTCACCAGGTATCCTGGACATTTACAGGGATGAACTGGCCAATGATGGTAATTTTCTGGCCTGTCTCTGCATCAAACATAGATTGCTAAGTCCCATCCCTAGAGTTTTTAACTTAATGAGTCTGAGTTAGGGCCAAGACTGCATTTTTGTAAGTTCCCAGGTGATGTTGGGGGACCACCTTTAAGAAACACTGTTCACCTGTCTGTAGTCCCAGCTACTCTGTTTCGGCTGAGGCAGAAGGGTTGCAAGTTCGAAGCCAGCCTAGGCAAACATAGTGAGATTCTGTCTCAAGAAAAGAGGAAAGAAAAAGAAACAGTATTCTAGGACAATCTAACAGGACTTCTACCTTTTCTTTTGTTCTAAGTAAATCCTTGAACATTAATTTTTATTCTTGTAAAAGTGAAGCTATTTAGGGATTTTTAAAAATATGGCTAAGGGTCTTGTTGTATTGAGTTTTGGCAAACGGAGATTTTATTTTCTCCCCAGTTGCAGTCAAAAAACAAATGGTGCCCAAAATTTAAAAAATACCAACAATAATAAAAGGTTGCTCAGCTCTTTAAACCAAAACAAAAACCACAGAAATTCAAATTTAAGTGAGGTACAGATAACATTAACAGGAGAAAAGAGGTTTCAGGTAAGTAAAATAGAACAGAACCTGCAAACCATGATTTATGAAGTATAAGGGGAGAAACAAAGCTTGTAGAATAAAATTTCCCAGAAAGTCTTTAGACTCTCTCTAAACTGACAGAATCTTATATGAACAAATCTGAGCAGTGGGAATCCTCCTGCAGAGTTTGAATGGGAATTTTGGCTTTGCTCTCAAGCAGAAATTCGCTTTTGGGTTTCAGATCTGTTCCTATTAGAGAGCGCACATCAAAAGGCGGGAAACATTCACAGCTCTATCTGGTTCCACAGGCTGAAATTTCTCAAGAGAGTCATTGAAAATAAAGACAAGTTGCTTTTTTTCTTTTAATTCTTCAGGCTGCAAAAAAAGAACCTCTCAAATAAAATTAAGCAGACCTAGTAACAACTGGGTTTGTCATAATTCAGACCCTGCTAGGATCCGGAAAAGGGCTTCTTTTTTTGGGCATAGTGGTCCATCCACCATCTGCCTCTCATTAGAATCCAAACAAACTCTTCCTATACTGATATTACCATAATCTTTCCTAATTCTTCAACACTCTAAATTGCCTTCTCCAAAAAGAAAACAAAAGGATCTAACTAAAAGAAGTTTGCATTACAAAAAATATGCAAAGTCTATCATAGCAGAAAGCAGAACATAATTCTGGGGCACTAGCAAATTCCATTACCAAATGCCAAGAATATTTTCATTAGTTTCTGGCCTTTAATAGCCCATCTTCTAAGATGCTTTTAAAATATATATATATATATATATATATATATATATATATCTTACATGTCAATATAAGTTACTTTAGGTTAAACATGAATTAATAGCAAAACAAATTTTAAAAGCAATATGAACTATGTTTTTCCCCAAAAATAAAGACAGAGTAAATAGCAGAAGAGTATATTATAAGTGCCTTCATTAGGGTCAGTCTCATTAAAAGTTAACGAAGCCACAGGGTATCTCCAGCAATATTAAGAGGGGTGTATTTAATTTTTTGCTATCAATGGAATGACCCTGTCAGAGACATTGGTGAGAGTGGGTGGCACCAGGTGCTATCTGTCCCTTAAACATACTTCTTTGATGGCTTGGAATATTACCCCTTTTATTTGGCTGGCTTGAATTTGTCAGGATTCACCCTGTGGTGAGTTAACATGCCTCCATATTGAAAAAAAATTGCCCATGGGCCAATGTGAGCCTCACACCTAATAGAATACATCTGGCTCTGACAGTTTGATGCCCAGCTCTGAGCCACATTCAGCAACACAAATTAACAGCGTAGACATTGCCCACGCTGAGCAGGAAGTAATAACCTGCTACCTGCTACTTGGCCAAAATCTCATTATAAGCCATTACGGTAATTGAGGGCCAGGCTCTGTGGATATTAGACTCCCTGAGTGCCAGTGGTTAGTTCAGGAGAAGAAAGACTCATAAACAGAGAAGGTGGGGCCGGCAGGAGAGACTGTGGTTTGGGTCATAGAGTGAATGCTGTCTCTACAGTGTTTTGGGGGGCTGTGGTATATTTATTTATTTATTTAGTGGCATCAGGGGTCAAACTCACAGCCTTGCACCTGCCAGACAGGTGTTTAAGCCACTGAGCCAAACTCCCAACCCTCGTTTTTTGAGGCAGGGTTGCACTATGTAGCTCAGACAGGCCTTGCACTTGCATTGTAGACAAAGCCGGCCTGGAACTCACACAGCTCCTCCTACCTCAGCCTCCAGAGTGCTGGGATTAAAGGCCTGTGCCACCATGCCCGGCTCAGTATTTTTAAACTCTTTCTCCTCAATCCAGAAGTCCACAAGTTCTCTCATACAGGGGCTCAGGACACTAGAAAGATGATAGAATTTCTGTAGGCCTCCAACAATGCTATACAATTAAAAACTAGTTTAAATGACCACTGGGGATATCCACTAAGAGAAGAGAGAAAAAGGAGGCAGAATGCGCTGTAAGGAATAAGCATTAAAGATAGTGAGGGGGAAAAGAGAGTTACCTGTTCTCTCTAGAAGCTGAAGGCTTTCCAGAATTAGTGCATGAATATGAGCTGCCACCCCTCTCTAGCTGGTAAAGCCAACTGCTTCTTTCATAGGCCAACACTCCAAGTCTCTGCCCAGGGTTGGGTAAGGATGGGTATAATGAAGGAAGAGAAGCAGGGCAGAATAAGTGCTATTAGTCAATAAACCAACTGGTCAATCAATTTGATTTTATTGTATCACCAGGATGGTTCTGGACATGGTAGTAATGATGACTGTTTTCAGTAAGCTCTTCTAGGGAAGTCATACAAGGACATAGAGAAGAGTAATTGAAAACGTAATAAACTGCCTCCAGAAATTCTTTCCTTTTGTCTTCCTTGCTACAGTTTGGATCTTAAATGTCCCCCACAGATTCATGTGCCGAATGCTTGAGTCCCAGCCTATGGCATTATTTGGAGGTAGTGGAACATTTAGGAGGTAGAGTTCAGCAGAAGGCAGCCAGGTTATTGGGAGCCTGCCCTTGAAGTGTTGTTGGGACCCTAGTCCTTCCTGCCTCTCTGCCTCTCTGTCTCTCTGTCTGTCTCTCTGTCTCTGTCTCTGTCTCTGTCTCTGTCTCTGTCTCTCTCTCATCTAAGCAATGAGGTGAAGGGATCGCTCTGCCATGTGTTTCTGCCATGACGTTCCACCTTGCCACAGGTCCAAAAACTGAGTATGAACTGAAGCTTTCCGAATCGTGAGTGAAAACACAAGTTTCCTCCTTAGACACTGATTATCTCAGGTACATTGACACAGTGACAGAAAACTAACACATCCTTCTACACAAACACAAACAAACACAGCACTGAGAAACCAAATCTCCAGTTACAGCACTTAGCTTATGCTGGGTTTTATCTCCTGTGTAATAAAAGCCTCTGAACCAGGTCTTTCTCTTAACACTGCCGGAAGCCTGGTGAATAAACTTTCCTTGGCATTCAGAATTTATCATGTAGTTTACCCCAGATCTCAACAAAGGGTTCCTTGGAAGTGGCATTTTAAAGAATTGATATTTTGGGGAAAATAAGCCCTGTGGTGGATGAAAGAGAGCATTCTGGGGGACAAAGATGCCTTAGGGGATCAAGTTGCATATGCTGCATAGGCGAAGACAGTATTCCCATCTCAGCCAGGCCAGCCTCATTATTTCTTTCCACCTAGAGGGTTAAACACAGTCTGGGACCTAGAAAATGGCTGCGGTTGGTACAAGTGAGGCCTTCCCTATAACTAGATCCTTCAGGAAAAAACAAATTAATCAACAGCGAGCTGAAGTGGGTTTAATGATTGCATTCTGCATACAATCAGCTTTTCCCTTTTCAAGGGCCATCAATATGTCAAGGGAAGACATATCTGAAGGATATAGCTCTTAACATCAAGGTTATCTATTCTCCACAAGGCTCCCACTCCTTGCCCGGCTGATACTCCACGCTGCCTGTGTCTAACATTTTCATCAACTCTGCAATCAATCAAGGTAATAATGTTGTGCAAAAAATCAATTAACAACGCAATTAAACTTTCCTTATTATCTCAAAGGGCTGAAATAATACCTAAAGGGAAGATAGACTCACTGAGCGCAGACATCCATAATCCAATGTGAAAGTGAATTATGAGGTTAGACAGATGCGGGCCTGTGCTGGTGCTGTTATTTTCCAGGGGTTATATCTCATCACGGCAGTGTATCAGTCAGCCCCAATCCCAGAACCTAAAATTCCAAATTACTTTTAAGAAATATATGATGTGCAATATCCATTTCCTATTCTCTTTTAAAGATAACCCCCTCCCTTCCAAAAAAAAATTGAACAGCCATATTATTCAAAGACAAAATGATCTTTCAACAAGAACATAAAATATAAAAGCTATAATAACATTTACATCTGTATAGCACACATCTCTGTAAATGCAGGTCATCTATTATACATAATCTGCAGCACCTAAAAGGCCCAGGATGCTGCACAATATTTAAAATCCAAATGCGTAAATGTGCAAATTCCTAGGGGATGGGAAGGCCGTAGTTTTCCCGCAGGATAGGCCTCCTCACTCATCTCTACCACCACCAGCCACACACGCGTGCACACACACACACACACACACACACACACACACACAAGCATCAGGGACAACGGAAGTATTACTCATTTAAATGAGAATGACTATATTATTTAGCAATTACACTCAACTTGCCCTAAAACACTATCCTTAGGAATTGGGCATTTATAGTACATAAAAAGAGACGACTATTAACCTTTTGCTTCAGTGAGGACTGGGAAGTGCCTGAAATTTCATACTGAAATGAGATACATGAGAGAGGAAGAGGAAGGGGTTCTGTGACATTTACAGAGCTCTCTCTAAACCCTGTGGCAAACTGTATGTCACAGTCTGAGATCAAAAGAGCAAGGCCCAGAGAGAGAAGAAGGAACAATGGGTTGGACAGGAGAGGAAAATAAACTCCCAAACCAAAGCAAACAAAAATTGCCGTTCTAAGATTAAAACTATCTGGATATCCTCCTAACAACAACCAATAAATATTAGCAGACATCAAATGCAAATGCCCATACACACATCATCACACCTTTCCTTTCATTCTCCCTTTTGCACTGGGATGGTCCTGCGGCAGATTCTGAGGACCTCTCACTAGGGTGTGGGTATCTGGGAGGTCCCCGGCAGTGCACAGAAGCCAAATGAATGGATCCAGCAAAGTACAATTTCAAATTTGAGCCTCAGATGGCTAAGAAAGGAGTTCCTTCTCTGTCAAACATGTTGCGATGTGAGTTCGAGGTTTAGGTGTTCCCACAGCTAATCTCATAGCAGTGTGGATTTCCACATATGCGACTGGCAGTTGGGCAGGTATTATTGTTTTAAATGTGATTACCCAACAATGATTTTTTCTTTTTTGAACGAACTCACTTGTAACAAGGATCCCTCTCTAGGCAAGCCAACTTTCCTCTATTTTCAGCACAGCATGGAGTCAAAGCTAAGCCACAAGTGCACATTTAAATGAACAGTAAAACAAGACAAATTCTGCAGTTTCTTAAGAAACACAAAGATGCAACTTGTGATGCACTTTTGGTATAGATTTTCAACAGAGAATATGGACAGGTTTAGCGAATCTTGCAATTTATTGCTTAACCTTAAGGAACATAATTAATACGTTTTCATTTCCAATGACTATATTGTGTGTGTATCAACTGGAACTGCCCCTGCTGTGTATTTGATTCTGCCGACGATGGGGTGGGTTGGATTTTAAATGATGTGTGAGCACTTCTGTTCTTTCCATGCTCTGGTTTATGTGTTATTCATGACTTGCGTTACAGACATGGCTGATACACAGATGTAAATGTTATTAAATCTTTTGTATTTTAGAAGCTTTGTGAAAGCTTCCTTTGTTTTCAAATAATTCTCTGAGCCACCAAAAATAACCAGCATTACCTGACAGTGTCTCGGGAATGTTTCTTTCACTGAATTTTCTGATGAAGAGATTTCTCCTTCTCCTGCTATCTTTTCATTGAAACAAAAGTGTGAGACACGTTGGCTGCTGGAAAAGTTGTGCCTTTGTAGTGATGCTCATGAGCAACTTGAGAAATGTGTGTGTTTGCATACATGTTGCATGTTTTGTGTGCAAGTGTGTTCCCTGCAGGCAAGTGAATGCTTGTATGTGCACTGCTATATGTGTGTTCTGTGTGTTTTCTATTGAATTGTGACACACAAGTGTTTGCTATGTGTCTCGTGTAGGTGTTGTGTGTGTGTGTGAATAAGTTGGCATCATTTTGCCAAGTCAAAACTCAGGAGTCAACCATTCTTGATTATCTGTCAAAGACATAGTTACTTTCATGCATTTTGGTATCTGACATAATTTTTAATCGGTTTTCACTTGCTCCATCCTCCTCGCATTTCTCAGAATTTCAGCAGCAATGTGGCAGAGGATCAAGCTCTTCAGACAGACAGCACTTAATCAGTCTGTGACTGATTTTTCTTATTGATTTTAAATTTAAACAATGCTCTGAGGCTGAACAGTGCACCTCCACAAATACAGCTGACTTGACTGAAGGAGGTCAAGAAAGGCAGAGATGAACGCCCAGTCTTGACATCAGGAGTCCAGTTTTGAACCGCTCTGAAAGGAGAGTGCAGCTCTCTGCCTGCCTTGCATGCAGGAGGAGCACTGACCGGCTCTCAGGGAACCCAAAGAAAGGGCACATCAACCCAGAGGTGAAATCACAAGACTGCGGCTCAGCACCCTTCAATCTTGTCCCATCTCTCTGGGTCTGGGTTTCTTGGCTCCTAGAGAGCTACTTCTTCCTCATCAGGCTCTCAGCAGATTTTCTGTGCTGGGCTTGCTCATAGCTGATGCAGTGATGCCTCTACCCTGCACCCAATTTTTCTCTATGCCCCTTTTCCTTCCTGAGGCCCATCCTCCTTCTTCCTAGCACTTCCACAACCCTCACATGCCTCCTTGCCTTCCTCGGAGTTTCACTTGTAGAGTAAAATCATCACTGCTTATTTTCTCTGCCTAACCTTCCACACCTTTTCTCAGAAGCAACTAGTTCTCTGATAAATGTTGGGATGGTTTCCTTTTTTTAAAAATACATTTATTATTAAATAGACCAGGAAACACCATGTTCCAGGCACAGTGATACCCAAAATCACAAAGAAGAACACAAGAAAGTGAGACTTCCTATGTCAGAGAAAGTGACAGGTCAGAAAAAGAGACGATTGTCAAATAAAAATAATTATGACAAAGTTGGCTAGAATACTGTTATGTATGAAATGTTATGCAAACATAGGAAAAAGATTGGCTCAGTTCTGTGGAGTGAAGAGGTGAACAAAAGTCATACCAAGCAGACATTTTCTCTCAAAGTATTTCATTTTTTGGTCATTATAAGTCACCAATAGAATACATGTTTCTTGTAACAAATTAAACAATGTAGAAAGTATATAAATGGCATTTAATAATTAAACCTTTCAATATTTCTATGATCACCTGATACACGGGGACTCCCAGAATACAGAGATTATATGTGTTTGTGTGTTTGCGTGTGTGTGTGTGTGTGTGTATCTAGATATTATGTATACATATGTATATATGCAGGATATGGTGTTAAGTAAAAGTACAATGAGCAAATAAATGTATAAACTCAGGTGCTTTGGGGTGAGAAAGAAATAAAAACAAGATAAATACTCACCAATGGTTTCAAAAAGAATATAAGAAGAATAAGTCAGAGACTAGAAGACTGTTGATTAGATGAGTAGAATCAGAGTAAGGGAATCTGGATAGGATGAAGGTTTCTCTGAACACTTTTAATGCATTCATATATTATACATTTAAAAATAAAATAAAATAAAAAATAATAGAAAAAGCAAATACCAAAACTGAATACAAACCAAATATTAACTTCATTATGTATTAAGTTGGTGACACAACTACACAAAGAAATTAATTTATGAACACAGTCTTTAGTTTCACACCTGAATGAGACATATTCTGGGTGTCAAAAGAACTGTAGCAGGCATATTGTTGCTAGTGTTATGGCTTTTGTCATTCTCAAATTATGCGTATTACAAGATAGAGAAACAGTGTGGGTACACCGGAGTTCTTGAAAAGCAGATCTTTCACCAGGAGAAAAAAAAATAAAGCAAAGAACGAGGAAAAATGTGACTGGAAGAACAGTGGCCCTCAAGATGTCCATACTGTAGTCCCCAAACCTTGGACGGCAAAAGGGACTTTACAGATGGATCAGGGTGCAGGACTTCGTGTAGGACATCATCTTGGACACCTGGGTGCGTGCAACCTAATCACATGAGTCCTTTAAAGGGGAGACACCTTTAAAGCCATGGTTCGAGAGGGACCCAGGAAACTGAGTGACGGTTCAGAGAGACACAATATCCCTGGCTCCAAAGATCACCAAAAGTCATGAGCCCAGGAGCCAAGGAACAGTGCAGCCTGTGGAAGCTGGAAAAATGAGAAAACAAATTCACCCCTGGGTCTTCAGAAAGAAATGTAACCCTGTCAGTACCATGATTTTAACTCACTGAAGATACAGGTCAGACTTCTGAGCTCACCAGTTAGACAATAAACTGTGTCAAGTCACTCCATGTGTAGACCTTGGTTATGGAAATCCTAGAAAGTTAAGAGCAGAAGAGGGGCCACATTGGAGGGATCTTTAAGGAAGTAGGATTTTGAAATATAAATATGTGTGTATGCCTATGAATAGTACTCCCAGAGCATTTTCTAATAGTAGGAATAACCAGGGCTCTTTGATGAAATGATCAGGTTAGTTTGTGGTATAAGAAATATACAGAATTAATGCTGATTTTCTTGGGTATGATAATGGTATTGTTGTCCAAGGACATGTGTTCTTCTTACATAAGATGATTGGCTGAAGGATTTAGGGATGAAGTGTGAGGGCACCTGCAATTTATTTAAATATCTCATTAAAATGTATGGGTACTCTAGCAGACTCACAGAGACAAAAAGAACAAATGCAACAAAATATTAAGGTGAACTAAGTAAATAATGACTGTATGTTCTGTTTAACATTCTTTGACTTTTTTGAAGGTTTGAAAATCTTTATGGTAATAATTTTTTTTTAATTTAAGCGAAGAAAAAAAAAGTCTCCCTAGTGTAAGAAACGGAAAAGTATATATGATCCAAAATCTATAATAAATACTATGTAAGGGTAAAAAACAGCTCGAAGAGCAAAAGTAATTGGGAAGGGAAAAGGCGGAAAGAGAAAAGGAAAGAGAAAAAGCTATAAACCTGTATATATGTATATGTAAGATAACTAAAATGAACACACTGCTGAATGTATTCTTTATTGAGAAAGAACAATTAATACTCAAAAGATTAGATCAATTTTACATGTCTATATCTGTTAATGTAAATAACGGTAATAATTTTTGACAAAAAGACTTTTTAACATATGTACTTTTTGTTGTAATGACCCCGGGAGCAGGTCAAATCCATGTTAATTTTTTGTGTCATTCATTTTTCTGATGTTTCGGGTGGCCTACTTAAGCATTTCAAGCTAGCAAAAATTGAGAGCCTTTCAAGCCAGAGTGTCTTCCCCAAACAGCAATAAGTTGTTGAAAGAACAATAGTTAAAATGAAAAATCATCAGTCCTTCCTCACACTGATATTTTCCTGTGCTCTTTTCTTTACACACACACACACACACACACACAGTAAATATAATCTATCCTTGTTTCCTTCCTCCCTTCCTTTCTTCCTTTCCCCCTAAAAATGTATATGGCCCCTATTTAATTCAAACTATAAAATGTTTGTCTAGAGGAGGCATTTTCTAGTCATCAATCCGTGTCTAATTAACACTGCTGGCTATTTACTGAGGTCCTACTATGCTAACCAAGATGCTAGTACATTAGGATACACCACGGACAGGGCTCAGCTCATGGATACCATCTCTTAGTAGCAGAAGACAGGCAATAAATAAGTAGACAAAATTTAAGTAGTCATCTATAAGAGATTTAAATACAAATGAAATGAAAATGGTAAAACAAAGGGCAGAGGGGAGGGTGGTAAAGCAAGAGGACAAGAAGACAGAACTAAGAAACAGTACTCTAATGCTAGTACTAATACCTTTGTAGTGCAGGTCTGTGAATTTGGGCAGGTCACATGACTTATGTAAACCTTAATTTTCACATCCAAAATGCGAATAGCAATCCTTGTCTCTGTGTTCTCCATAGTGGCTATGAACTACTAAACAGTATGTATTATCACTGCCAAATGACAATATACCTGGGGATACGCTTCCACAATTTATCATCCTTTTTATGATAATGAGCTATTTCAGAGCTTGTTACTGTGTTAGTAAGGATTATACAAGCTGCTGCAACAAATAAGCCCCAACATTTCAGCACCCTATTACAACAAAAGTTTATGCTTCCTTATTTAAGAATCCAGTGTTGGCAGCTTCCTCTGTATGTACATTCTGTGGTTCTGCCATCTCTTATCAAGGCTTTTCAAGCGAATCAGGGCAGTGGAAGGAGGAAAATTAAGGAAAATGCATAGTTATCCCTCAAAGCTTTGGTTGAGAGTTGATACACATTTCACTAATAGGCTAAAATATACTGATGCTATTGTACCCAAGTACATGGGAGACTAAGAAAATGGTAGCCCAAAGAGGAAGAAAATAGGGCTTGTAGTAATCAAAGAGCAATTTCTGCTGCTATAACCAAACTATTTTTCCATTTGACATTCTTCCTTAAAATAGAATAATATAATATGTTAACAAGAGCATAAAGGGTAATTTTACAGTTAGTTCATTACTTTGTGGGTCGTCTGTACACCAGGCACAATATTACACTGATGTTTTTATCTGTGTTGAAAAGCACAGTCTCAGTCACAGTGTCTGGCATGTAACTCAGTATAACATACTCACAGGTGAATGAATAAATGAATGAATGAATGAATATCTCACTGGGTTCCAAGCTCCATGAAAGCAAGGAGCATCATTTGTCTACAGTCTCCCAAGGCCTCGTACACTGAGCCCAGCAAATAGCGAATAATAAATATATATTAAGAATTTATGTCGTCAAGCCTAAAAGTATGTTTTGTTCTTTAAACTGAGTATCTGCATTTATAAGCATACTTAGATCCAAAACTTTGATAACACATTTATTCATGTTAGAATAATTCCAAGCTACCCAGGCCTTACCTCCTCATAAATTTTTAAGTAAGTGTGCCACAGAGCCATGATAGCTAGTTTAGTATCAAAGAATAATAAGCAAATCAATTTGATAGCATCTACCTTTAAGGTGGGAATAAGTCACTTTAATTGAGATTAAAAACGAGGGCCCTAACTTCCAAAGAGCCTCTGTTAATTAACTAAAGCAACAAATATGCAAGCTTTTGGATGATAATAGTTGTTCTCCTAGGCCAACACGGGTGCATAAAGTGACTAAACCAGCAGCAACTGCAATAATGACAAGTACAAACTTGTTTTACAAGATGAAAATCTAGTCTCAGTTAGCCTAGCTGAGGAGAAATGTTTAGGAAGGTAGATGATTCTCATGGTGCATTCAGAGTGCAAGGAATCTGCTTGAATCTGGTTATGGCAGCTCAAATTGGCCTGACAAGAGCAACATACTGAATTGTGAGTAATCAAAATCAATTAACTGAGGAAAAAATGCTACAAAGTCCTTTCTGGAATAAATGACACTTTCAGGAGTTTATGATTCATATACTCTCTTTCTCTTCCAACCTTTCCCGCTCCATCTACACAATTGTTTAATGACTGGAATGTCAATATTCCACATCCATTTCAAAGGCCACATCTTCTTTGAAGATGTTTATTTATTATTCCAACTATGCAAATAATCATTTCCATAAAAATAGACTCTAAAAATTTGAGAATCACCTTGAAGCAATAGTTCAACCTAAATCTATTCCACAGTAAGAGTGTAACAGTCGTGTCAACTGCATTTGAGAAACCCATGAAGGGAGAAATCATGATAACTAAGCCATTTAGCTTTTTAATTTACCACTGAGATTATGAGTCACTTGATCAAAACAGTGAATTTCTGAAGTAAATGTTCTTACCCTACGACAAGCTAAAATGGCTCAGACAAACATCCCATGGCAGTCCATGTGGCAGAACTGCCCTCTGTGTCACTTTCCCTTATCTTCTGAGACCCAATCCCAAAGCCACTTCTACATCTCTCCCTGTGTATAATTCACCACACAACCGTTTCACACAACCCACTGTAGGATCACCAAGCATTTCATTTTACTCAAACTAAAATACAATGTACTTGAATTTGGGAACAATTTTTGTTCAACTTTGAATCCACAATGCATATCATGGATACTGGAATTCAGAATGTGGCTAAAATGTTTGCTGAATGGATGAATGAATGAATGTCTGAATGTATGAATGTATGAATGTACTCTGCTTACATGAGAGAAGGTCAAGGAGATTACAAGAAAATTTTGTGATCAAGCAATAAAAAAACACAATGATTATATAATGGCCACATAGAGGTCAAAGAGGGCAAAATTTGCCCTTTTAAATAAAAGCTTAGGCAGAAGAACTGAACTACCCAAAGGCAAGTGTATCTATACTAAAGAAACTGAATTTGTAGCTTAATATCAGCGCATGAAGATATCACTCTGTCAAATGGCTCTAATGGGAAATTCAACATAAATTTTAATAAAGAACAATACTGATTCTGGACAGATTTTCCAGAAAGTTTAAGTGGTGGAAATACTTAATATTTTATGGGCCACACAATAATACTGATAGGAAACTACAGGAATACATTACAACAAAACCAAACTACAGAACAATACTCCTCCTGAGCATACATGTGAAAATCTATAACGAAGTATTAGCACTTAAGAGACAATGATTTTTAAAAGTATAATACATCATAGCCAAGCAGAATTTTTCGTAGAAATGCAATGTTGGTTCAATATTAAAAAATAAATATAACTCACCATATTAACAGATTGAAAAGACATGTAATCATCTCAACTGATGCAGAAAAAAATACTGACAAAATTCAACATTCATCCATTCATCACGAAACTCTCAGCAACACAAGGGAAAAGAAACAAAAGTTCTTTAAACTGATAAATGTCATAGACACACACACACACAAAAAAAAACACATCTAACATCATATTTAATGAAGGCTGAAAGCTTTCTCTCCATGACAAACCGTGTTGAAGACCCACTTTTAATCTTGCTATTTAATCCATATAAACCCACCTTCACATCATAAGTTACACAGTCCTGTGTGACGTGGGGATTGTATGGCATGGTATCTAGCAATCCGTCCTTGGAAAGGCAATTACAGGCTCTGAAAGCTTCAGCACCAAGGTTGGCTTCTAACACAGTCCTGAAGGAGCACTAGGTAGTTTTCCCAGGGTAGGAAGTACTGGGGACACACTGGACACCACTACACTGTAGGGACAGATGGGTGGGGGACTGGGGGTGGATTTTCCAACATTATTAGAAAAGCATAACACAATCTCTGCCTCCGACATGAAATGATAAATCTTTTGGTGATCTAAAGATATATATATTTCTGAGTGTTCTTTTTGTAGAATTCTCTTCTACATCAAACTCTCTCTAGGGAGCAAAGTGTAAGGCACAGTATCTCCCAGAAGACTGGAACGTTCCCCAGAGCTCTGCTGTGTACCATGGACCTCGCAGCATTAGCTGTTCATTGCTGTGTAAGGTGCTATACTGTGTAAGAACCCCAAAATACACCATCTCATTTAATCTCTTCATTATGCCCAGTCCACAGACAAAGAAAGGGAGACTTAGATTAACGTATTCAAAGAGACAACCAATGACAGGGAAAAACGTGATTGGTTTTCAGATGTTCTGACATGAAACTCAATGTTCCTTTCTTAATAACAAAGGTCATTTTAGGGATCTGCGAGCCAGGGAATAATGCAAAAAAGAGTGTTTCTATGACTTCTGGCATCTTAAAAGAGATTTGTGTTTCATTTCATGATGAAGTTTATGTAATGCATTTTCCAGTTATAAAGACAAAGCTTCTCCTTAAAGCAAATGCTCGACTAGAAGACACATTAGGCAGCAAAACCTTAGCAGTACCCTTCTCTTTTTCTTTATCAGCATCACAATTAACTTTATTAAGCTTCCTATGTGTAAGCACTGTGATAAGTCCTTTATATGGATCATCTCATCACTAGATACTTTAAACAATCTTATGAGGTAACTAGTATTATTTTTGCCCTTTCCTTCTTTTATATTGTCTATAAAATGGATGGATCTAAACAAAATTCAAATCCATGAATCTTCAGGGTAGTGTTTACACTCTCCCTGGGGCCTACAAAATCAGTTTATGATGCAGTTCATGAAAGTCCTTGCCTGTAGCCTTCATTCTCTCTTTCAACATCGCTCAGTGCATAAATCTATCACAACCAAGGGGTTGTCTTATTGGTTCTGATCCATTGCAAAAAGCAGTCTTAAAAAGAATCAACAAGTTTTCCGAACTGCAGTTACTCTGGGAGTCTTTGTGCATTTGAGTGGGAATGACTCTCCTGGGAGCTTTAAATGCTTTCTATTTTGGGGAGCCTACCCATTGCCATGCATAGAACTCCTCACTCTACCATTAGTGGACCAAGAGGAAAGTTTTAAAAGTAAGGTGTATGGTAGACAATCCTGATCTGGGAAAATAACTTTACTTGACCTGTCAGCTTTATGTTTGTTCTCGAAGACTTTGTCTTTGGAAAACGATGAAAATTCAACCAAAGTCAAACCAGTTGGTTCATGCTGTTTTGATTCTCACTCTCCTGACTGCCATGCAAGACAGACTCAGAAATGGATGACCTTTATCCATTTGATATGCCAACGTCCCCAGTTGGCACGCTACTGAGAATACCCACTTGTGTCCTACAATCTCCCTGCTGGAGATCAAAGAACTCATGAGCCAGAGGAATCCAGCCTCTGAAGGACACGGTAGCTTTTTGACACACTGCTATGTAGTCAAGGGCTTAGAGCTCTTGATTAGATGTGATTTCCAACAAGCTGAGGCTGTGTCTGACTTCTAATCCAAGATATTCATATTTTTAAGAAGTTTATTGCAGTCCTTAAGTACATTAAGTTAAAGGCCCAAGGCCCAGACTCAAGAGTCAGGCAACCTGGGCTCAAATCTCTTCCTGTCTCAATCCGCCCCAGTAGAAACAGGACAATCCTTGTGTCTGATTCCCAAGATAAAATGACACACCACACATACAACCACAACAACGATTAGCAGATAGTAGGCATTCAATTTCCATTAGCTTTGATTAGTTTCTGAAAAATTATATTTGCTCAGTACACTTAGCCTTTCCCAAAGACTTTCACAACTATAAAACCACATTATCTCACCACAATCCTAGAAAGCAGATAACCTTCCATTATGCCTATTTCAAAAAGGAGGAAGCAGAAAGAGAAGGGATGTTCAAGGCTACGAATGACAAATGGGACTGCTTTGCTCTTCTTGGGACAGGGGGTGATGGTGATTGTATACAAGGCTGTACTGAGAAGATTCTTGAGCCTTCTTTGGTACCATTGATACACTAGCCTTTGTTAAAGTCAACCTGCTACTGAGTAGAAGAACATATATATACATGCTCATGTAAAAAAAAGTTATAAAGAAAAATCAATTAAAATCATGTATAATTCCACCACCCAGAACTAATCACAATATTTTGATGTTTTATCTTCTAGTCTTTTTTCTATCCATACGTAAACATGGATGAATTAGTATGTATCTTTATTCACTTGGTTCATTGCTTAAATATTTGCCTAACACATTAAAAACTATTCAGAACATCACTTGCATGCTATATAACATTTTATTCTGCAAATATACTGTAACTTATTCAACATTCCTATCTAGTGGGATAATGACTGCTTTTTGATAATATAGAATTACTATAATGAACACTTTAGTCTATAACGATGCTTTATGTATGTCCTCCCAATTCCTTCCTTAGGATAGATTACTAAGGGTAACATTACTAAGTTAGTGCTAAGCATTTTGTAGCCTTAAGGTAATGAAGCAGAACTATTTTCAAAAACGTCCACTCAACAGCACCAGGTATGGTTATTTGACCATGTAACTAATTAATGAGTGGAAAAATTATCTTCCCAGATTAGTTTGTTTTTGAAGCATTGGGTTAATACTGAGGCTGAAACATTGCCTAGAGTCACTACTCACCCTTCGTATTGTCGTTTATGCATTTTTGTCTCTCCAATATCTAATGCATAGTCTGGCTTGCAGGATATACTCAATATGGTGTTACCAGAAGGATAGTTATTCTTAATAACAACACTCCTGGGATGTCCTCAGAAAAACTGCCTTTGTAAACATCGCAGATTATATTATATCCCACAGAGTTTTAGTGTTTGAATACTAGTGACCCTTGAATGATTATAGTAACTACAACTAACACTAAACATTTTTATGTCTCATGCAATGTTCTAACAACTTTAAATGCAATTCAACCATTAGACTAGCCCTATGATTAAGATAATATTATGCTCCCCATTTTATGATTCAGCAGCTGGGGCAAAAAACATGAACTAAATAGAACAAGGATTTGTGATGTGCTTCTAGGATGAGCTTTTACTCACTGTCTTCGGTGTGAAATGGAAACTTGCTAGGTATTTGGGCAGAATACTAAGAGAAGAAAAGGACACAGCCCTGGTCTCCTGAACTTCAACCTGGTCATGCACAAAGTGAAATCTAGTAAAAGTAGGTAATACCAGTGATAATACTAACCTTCATTTACTAAGGTCCAAATACTATTCTAAGCACTTAATCTTCTCAAAACACATTTTGTAGAAATTACCATTATTCTTATTTTACTGATAAGGAAACTAAGGTACAGAGATTATGTACTTTGAGCTTAAAACAAGCAGTAATTGAAAACCCAAGGGTTAAACCTAGGCAGCCGATGCATGAAGTGTTCAGTATTTGAGCATAAAATGGTACAAGATGGTGCATGGTTGTGTATACTTAGCTGTCAAAGATACAGACTCAGTGTGTTCAGTGAGTTTTGTCAATGGCAAGTGCCCTGTGTGCTGGAACAACTGGAAATGACCCTATCGTCCTTCACAAATGAAATCAACATGGCTACAAAGGAAACCTGCATTAGACAAAAGGCTACAGTGGAATCAGTCAAAGGTAAGTTCAAATCCCAGCTCTATCTCTTCACCAACTCGTACAATGGGTATAAATATTTTTTCTGGAACAAGGAAGTTGTAAAGATGATATAAGTTACTGTGCATGAAGCATCTAATTTCATGCTTTACTAGGAACACAAACAATGTGGTATATTTTATGTAGCAGACACATTAGATTGAATATCTTTTATCCTGATTTCTTCTACCATGAGAACATGAAAACTGAAACACTCAAGCTTTTTCAGGCTCCTAGTGATATGGTCTGCTCATTGAGAAAGAGGCAAATATTTTTAGGAAGCTGTCCACACAAAAATAAGAAGGGAATACCTTGCAGGAAAAATACTTTTCTTCTTTATCTTGCCAAGGATGCTTAAATGACATCAGGAGCAGTAGCAGCCACTTTGACAATAAGAAGATGAAATTCACATGCTAAGCATGGTGATGTAGAAAGACAGAAATAATATTTTGCCCTAACGTTCACTTACTTTTTCAGTCTCTGTAACAGATGTGAATGGTCTACTTCTATTGTTCTACGTGAGGCAGATAAATTCCTACATTGCATTTTGTTAGATTCTATTGTTTGCAAATAAATATGTATGTATCTGGTACATTTTCCTTAGCATTTGTCAGAGGTCTTTGTATTTCTCTCACCCCATAGAAAACACACATATGAGGGTCACATCACCCATCTATCACCAAATAGTCAATGTCTATTTTCTTGTAGGCAATGACTGTGGTCTATAGGTAGGCCTTAGGATACCAGATTTAGATTAGAAAACATGAACCTAACCCTTTTGTCCTTCAGAACCCGGGGTGGGGGGGTGCTGGTCATGGACTTGAACACAAGTTTAAGGTGAATTTTTTATCACCAGTGACAAGATGAAGGACAAGAACATGGGGAGAGAATACGTAGATGGTACAGAGATAAAACAGGCCAGGATTCAAATCTTGGATTGATATATATGATGACAGTAAATAATTAGCTTATCCCTCTAGACCTCAATTTTTACCACTATAATAATTTTTACCTCCAAAGGTTATAACTAAGATCATTTCAAATATGTAAAACAACTATCATAACACATAGAAATCATCATAGGCAATCAAAAATAGCTGTAGTTATGTGTTTTTCAAACACAGTAAGAAATAACAGTCCTCCCTTCACTTCAATGTCATGTGTAAAACCTACTGTGGGCCAGATCATGGGCTTGTAGGGCAAAGAAAAAAATCATGTTCCTGCCTCTCACCCCATACCCTAGAGTTTATTTTTACTTGGTAAAAACATAACTGAACAAATAGGCAAATAAGTCAGTCCTCTGAGATAGAAGAGCTAGAAGAACAATCTAGCTGCATTCAGGAGTTACACGGGCAGCAGGGACAGAGAAGAACATCAGGGTTAACAGAGAGCCAGCTCTGGCCTTTAATACCAAACGTTTCTCCCCATTCTGCTTACAGGCAAATGAAGGGCCATGAAATTCATGAGTTTGGGTGACTGATTAAATGTCTCTGATGGCCCTGTAGGTTGCTAATTCATGTCACTTAAACAATTATTTAATGTTTGAAAAGATACAAGTCATATATTTAAAAAATTCAAACAGTGGATAGCTAAGTCACCTCAATCTCTTTCTTTCATCCTTCACTGAAAACTCTACGGAATGTTTTCTCTAGAGCTCTGGCATTAGTCTGCTCCACTCACCAAGGATGACTTGAGACGCTTGGTTGCAGAAAGGGCATTAAAGCAAGCTCTTTGTCTAAAATGTTTCCAATTATTTCTATAAAGTGTGTACCATTTCCCAAGACCCCATGCTCCCAGGGGATAGCATATTCGGTCTGTTTTATTTTGAGAGGGGGAAAATTACTGAATCATGTCTGTATTGTTTTTGTTGTTGTTCCGATGGAGTCATTTTCCTCCTCCTTCTGTTTCAGCCCATTTCTGCCCGGCAAGATGGCACTGCTCTTGGCAAAGCCCCTTTTCTCCCAGCTACCACAGACCTACCAGCCTCACAACAGCACTACAAAACACCGACCTGAAAAGTAATTAAGATATAAGTATTCCAAAAGAGAACACATGGTTATTTAAAGCACTGGACAGCGTTCAAAAGGAAAGAACGATGGAATCCCAGGGCCAAGCGCCATCAAGCTGTTTCTCCTCCACTTCTCACGTTAAGAAAAAGAGACTAATTATAAATCTCCAGCAAATATGACCTGGTAAAGAGTTTTCAAACAAAAACCTGCACTGAACAGGATATCTGGCAGATCTGGGCACTTGTTTTCACTAATAACCATTAAAGTTGTTCCTAGTAAACTGTTTTACAGCAGCATTAGAAATATCAGAGTTTACGTTTTCGTTAATGAATTGCTGCAGAACGTTAGCACTGCACCACGTCTCCCGAGGGCTCCAGATCCTCGCTTTGTCTCCTCAGTGCCTTTTTCCCCCCCTTAACATTTCATTTCCAATGACACGTCAGCCGTCTTTCACCAACCTCAAAGGAAAGTTGAATGCGGGGCTCACAAAGTTAAGCTGACATTTGCTCCCTTCCAATAAAAAATATTTAGTCCATTAAACATAAATACCTGTCATTATGATACATGCACTGGGTGCAAACCTCCCGGTTCCCTCTGATGTTTATTACATCCAAACAACTGCAATGCCTGCATGTTTTCAACTTTAGTGTATTGATTAAACTTTTAAATGGCTGCCATATAACCCAGGGACAGCGGGAAGATTAATTTGCGTCAATGTTCATCTGTAATTCATTAGCCATTTATTCTTTACAACCACATGGGCTATCAAGAAAATGCAGGCCATTTTTCACTCGGCACAGGCTGAGAACAGATTCTGAAATTTGTGCTGCATACAAATAAGTTCCCTGGGCCTGGCCAGTGAAACTGCTTGGCTTTTCAAAAGTTGAAGTTGGGAAAACGGCAGCAGGCAAGAAGCAAGAAGAACCAGAAATGGTGGAGGAAGGTGGGGGAAGAGGTATCCTCAGGGTGCTTCTGATTTAACTGAGTTTGTCCACTGTCTTCTCAGCCATGGATTATGGTTTCTTATTTCAGTCAGATTAAAATAACGGAAACTTGTGTCTGTACAAAGGCCATAAATAACACGGGCTGCTTTTCCCAATCCCTTCCTTTTTGTCCCTTTTCTAATGTCTCCTAAAATGTGGTTGCTGGCAGAAAACTCCAGCGAGAGGCAGGGAGGTGGAAAAGTGCATAGCCTAGAGGAACTCGGAGCTGGGAGCTCAGGGGCGGTGGCATGTGCACCAACTCTCCCCAAAACACTGGAACTTCACCCTGCCTTGAGTTGGGAAGGTGCCCAGCTAAATAGTGGAGCGTTTCCTGAGGGAAGAGAGAAGCCATCTGGCTTCTCCACGCGGTCCCCTGACCCCCTTGGCAGAACACAAAATGCATATTAAAGGCATAAATGGGACAAGAACCCCAGTGAAAGGCCCTTCGACACACAAGGCACTTTGGGGAGAGAAGGAAGGAGGAGTCTGCGTGTGCTCAGGTCTGGGCTGGAGGAGAATAAAGCACACGGGGGAAATTTTTCTTCATAAGGATGAATAATTAAAGTAGAGAGCTCAGCGCCCAGGCCTCACTGTGGCTGATCACTGCAATGGCGAGCAGTCGAAAAAAAAAAAAAAAAAATCAATGGTCAGGATGACATCTGGGGAAGAGGGCTGGCAGGTACCCATTTGTGGGACATGTGAGAGCCAGTGTGCAGATGCTCAAGGCGACAACTCTTTTTCTCTGGTCTACAGTGCCCACAAAAATCAAAGGCACCAGGCACACTGGTAACCTTTGGTAACAACATCCGTGAAAGAGCCAGCAGAGGAAGCCTTGGGGAGGAGGCAGTAAATTACCCATTTATAATATAACTGCTCGGACTGCTTACAACCGAGGATAAAAGGGAGCTCTCCACAAAAAGCGTCCATCTGGAGCCATCCTTGCCCCAGCCGGCACCAAGTCAGTGGTATACACTCCTTTTCAGGCCCTTTGGGGAGATGGGATGGGGAAGCATCAGAGAAACGCAGCTCAGAGCGCTTTATTAGCTTGGGGATGAGGCATGTGAGTATCAAAAGAATGCATGAATGTAAAAAAATGTGCTGGATGGGATCACAAGATCTTAGACCCGGCCTGCACCATGCATAGGCTCCACCAATTTTAGCTGTGTTTTCCTCTTCATAGTAAATAGCACACTGGCTTCACAGGTTCTTCATTGCTATTTGAAGAGTGGTAGATTAATACAACCGAAGCACACAGAGTCACGCATTCCACTATTCAACACATGCCTACTGGTTACTGCTTACGTCATAACCTGCAGCAATGATCTAGACCCAAGATGCAATGGAAGAACAAGTAAAGCTACAAAAACTTGGCAAAAAGGTACTTGTATCAGAGCTTCCTTTTACTTTGTGGACATAGGGACTTTCTAGAATCCCAAGACATTGGTTTTAGAGAACCAGGAATACGTTCTCTAGTCCTTTTCTGGGGAAACCCTGAAAATGATCATTGTCAAACAGCTTATGCCTCACGAATTAGCTGAATAAGAGCTAGAATAAAATGAGCTTGAAATTCTAGAAAAAGTAAGCATGTACCTGTTTACTGGTCATTTCAGATGACATTGATCCTGAGGTAAGTCTAACTTCTACAGGTGAGGTTAGGATAAATTCATTTGCAGAGATGGGAACCTACAGATATGCTGTCTGCCAAATGCATCTCTCATAATTGACCTTGGGTTTGAAAAGCAAAAAGGAATTTTGTGATGCCATCAATCACTCAAGGAAAAAGTATTGAAGACAGCTATGCCTGCTGTATTTTGTGGGGATACTGTGAATTATAAAGACCCCATATAAATCACTGGCTGTAGTTTCACACAAGAACCTTCTATTTCTTTGGAGAGAAAAAATTAACAACGAAAAATATTTAATGCAAGACATAGAGAATTAGGTGCAAAGTGTTCAACATGCTTTTTTCCCCTTCTTAGTCCACGAAAAACTAGTTATATCCAATGAAACAAAGGCTTCTGGGGCACCAGAACTCATGCATGAAATCAGGATAAAATTTATCTGGTAACACATCAAGAACCTGAAAATGCTGTCAGTTTCTCACCTACCAATTCTAATCCTTGATATCTATTTGAATGAAATAATTCCTCAGTGGGAGGAAAACTACACAATAGGGATTTTCATTGCAGTTTATATTATAGGCAACAGATAGCAAAGTAAGGATTAAGAAAGCAGTATTACATTATTACATTTACTCTATGGAATTTGGGGTGGTCATTAAAATAGTAATAATGAAGATAATGAAGAAATATAGAAAAGTATGAAAGTATGCTAGAATACCATACAAAACCGTAAGCTCACTAGGGTTACCACCTTCCACGGATGTTAAAAATACTATAAGAGAATATGTATAATACACAATGGAAGTATTATAAGAGAATATGTATAATATATACTGGGAGTTGCAGTTTTATAAAATATTCTTTCTCTTTATCAAATAGTCTGTTTGTTTTTGGCTTTTCTAATTGGAAAAGTTCTAAAATGCTTAAACTGCAGAACAGACTGTATAAATGTTAGGAATATTGAAAGAGAGCTTCATGCTAGAAAAGCTAGCATTTGGCCTTAAAGATCTCTTTTAAAAAGTCAGATTTTAATAAACAGAAAAGAAGAGAAAGAATATCTCTGGCAAGGAATATTCCCAGCAAAGGCTGAGAATTTAAAATGTGAATGGCCCGGAGCAGGAATAATGAAGAGATTTGTCTGACTGCAGTAGATGAGGCACTTTGGGGAAATAATGTCAGATAAATAATGCTGGATAAATGTTTTTAAAACTTTGGTTATGTCAAAATGTAACTATTTCCTTTTTACCTTTCTCTCTCCAAACAGGTATATTTCTTACTTTAGAATCCTACTTTAGTTCCCTCCAAGTTCACGGGGTCAAATGAAATTTAAAAAGAAGATATATCAAAGTAATTGGTTAAGTGTGTAGTTTTCAACTTTGGGAAGTGATTCCACATCTCATCTTATTTAATAAATTTAACAAGAATAGTTAAAGTCATTTTCAAATAGAAAAGCATTCATATTGCTTGTAATTTTTAAAAAAAAATGATCCAATGAAATTTAACCTTCTCTGCTTTAAAAACTTCACTCAATAAAATGGAGATAAAGAGCAAAAAAAGAGTAATTAAAGTAGGCAATAAGAATTTTTACTATATAAATATCAATACTATAAAAATTAAATAACTTGGGACTTACAAAAATCATTTAAAAGGGGAATAGTGGTAAAAAATAAAAAGAAAAGAAGTAAATTATATTATGAAGGAATTTAGACTATGATAAATTTGACATATCAGTCAAAAACAAAGTACTCTTTGATAAATGTTAGAGTCACTATAAATTTGCAATCCTAACCAGAAAGTCAAATGTAAGAAAGAAACAGAACAAAACTGATTGGAGACTTAAATCTCTAGGACATGCCTAAAAGCAAAAGAAAAAATAATACAGAAACATATTTTCATATCTGGTCGTGTAAAAAGTTTAAAATCTCTACCTAGGAAACACCATAAAAAAGTAAGACCCACATTTCAATCTTAAAGCATATTTCTTTTTTATCATCTATGACAGGCAAATGGTTATTATCTCTGGCGTAATACACAATTCTGACTAATCAAAATGAAAATTATTAACATTTCTACTGGAAAATGGGAAACTAATAAGAACAACTGTTTTCAAGATAACATTAAAAAATAACCAATACATGTACTGATGTGTGCAGCTTCACAAACATCCAAGGTTTTATTTAAAAAAGAAGTGCTTTATTATCTGTTTTTTTTTAAAAAAAACACTAATATACAATGATTATGATTTCATAATGAACCGAACCCTCTCATATGCTGATAGTTTTAATTTGAAATAGCTTTGCAGGAAAGATATCTCTCAGTATATATCATACACTCTAAAGAATGTGAAGCAAGGTAAACCAAACCAAACTGAAACAAATTTCTCTTCCATGCCTGCACCATGCTGAATCTACAGGGTGGATTTTTGCCTCTGATGGACAGTATAGTCTGGAAGAGCAAGTCACTTTTCACTTAACACCCTACTGATTCTTTAAAAAATTTTAAAAACTTTTAACTTTTGACCACTACAAACAGAGCATCCTATAATTTTGTTCATTTGGGCTCCAAGCTCTTCATTTATCCAAGAGGTTCCCTTCAATTCCTTGTTCCAAGGGAGGTTTTCATGATAAGTAGGTTCATGCTACTATTTTGTAGATAATATTTTCATTAACATTCAACTCCTGAAGTTTTAATTTCAATTAGTTTCATGAGTCATGGAACATAACTGTTGTGGGTAAAGTATTCAAACACATGGAGGTTTACTAGCTAACTCTGTATTACTAATTTCTAAATTAATATTTTACTATGATCAGAAAACATCTGTGAGATATGTAGTTTTTGACATTTGTTGTAACTTTCTTATTCAGCTTAGAGTTCTCTCAATTTTCTATCTTGAGAAGAATGTGTATTTTCTAACTGGGCACAATTCTACATATGTCCATTAAGTTAATTTATTTATTGTTTTCATCTTTCATATCCTTACTATTTTTAAACTATTTGAGTATTACGAATCAAGAGAGATGTTTTGAAATCAGTCACTGTCCTGTAGAATTTTATATTCCTTTTCTATAAATATATAAATAGTTGCTTATACAAGATGAAGCTGTCATAGTTCAATTCTAAAAAACACCATTTTTCACATTTAACATGTCTGACATGAAGATGTCTTACAACCAATGTAATATGAAAGCATTATATCAGAGTTTAATTGCAGCAGCTTTTTATTATTTATAGAGGTAGACAAAATAAAAGTGTGTTTTATATTGACATCTTAGACTCAATGAAATATTATATTTTAACATGGTTATACAAACTTAGATTTTGAAAATTTAAGTGAATCAATCTGTTTATCATTGTTTGGGGTCTACTTTAGCCTCACGAATGATTTTGTCTGGCATTCTATATATGAGAAATATATTTTCTTTGGTATATATGGCTTGCCTTCCTTTATTTTACTTGCAATTGCTTGATATAACTTCAACCTTGCTGGTGTATATATATTTTGAACAATACTTGGTTGGGTTCTTTTATGTTTTCATCTAATAAGACTACATTAGCAGTTTACTTTCAAGTTCAGTTCATTTACATGAACTTAGTGATCCATTTATACATGTTCCTGCCATTTTACTATCGGATTTGTGTTTGTTTCACTTCTAAACTTCTTTTTCTCCTTTCTCAATTTTTTTAAAATATCTTTTTTCTTTCTATTTGCCTTCTCCAGTGGTTTAGAACCTATATACTTTTGGAGGTGATGATTTACTAATTGAATAATGCATTGTTGACTTTAAAATTCCAACAGTAGGGGTAGAAACATGGCTCAGAGACAAACTGTGTGCTTAGCATGCACTAGGCACTGGGTCTAATCCCGAAATACCATTTAACTAATTAGTTAATCAATCAAATAAAAACCCAACATTATTATTTTAAACCCTTTACCCAAAGATTTAACTATGATGAATTATCTAGACTCTAGCTTTGGCAGTGGTTTAGTTTTTCATAAAGAAATAATCTGTTCAAAATTTACTCATATTTTTAAAAAATCATTCTTTTAAATCATTTTATCCTTTTCTTTCATGATTATTTTCACTTTTTCTCAGGTACATGCTTTAGAAATTCTTCCAATTGAATATACTAGTAGTAAGTTCTTTTTCCATTTTACTCCCAAACATACTCTTTATATTGCACTCATCTTTGAAAAACAGTTGGACTTCTAACACAATCCTAAATTATATATTTTTGACCAGTACCCTGATAATATAATTCCAGTGCTCCTTTACTTCCATTTAAATTATAAGAAATCTGCTGCCTGCCTTCACTGTGATGGCCATTTTGTGCAGGGAATCTTTGTTTTCTTTCTAGCTACTTATTAAATCTTTCCTTTGTCTTTTGTGCTGTGCAATTTTTAAAACTTTAGTTAGATCTTTTAAAAATGTATCTTGCTTGTTCTACAGTGGGATTCCTATGTTTTCATAGTTTAAAAAAATGACTTGAAGAACACTCAGGTACTATCTCTTCAAATACTGCCCCTCAAAAATTATCTTTATTTCCTCCAGAATCTTAGTTGCTGAATGGGAGACCTCCTCATTCCAGTCTCTGCAGTATCTAGCTTCTCTGACTTTTCCATCTCCTCATATTCCTGTGTTCTCTTCAGTATAGTTGCTTTAGATCTGCTGATGAATTTCCTAATATTCTGTCTTACTGGGTTTTTTTTTTTAAACATTCATAATACTTTTATACTGAAGGTTTTATTTGGATCTTTCAAATTGATTGGTTACTTTTAAGTCTCATCCTGTCATTTGTTTTTTACATCTTTATGTCTCTTATCATTCATACAGTACTTTTGCATATTATAACTGTGATCGTTCCAATAGCTGATGTCACTGAGGGTTTAGTTCTCTTTCACTAACTCTGTGTGTGTGTGTGTGTGTGTTATTGGAGATTGAGCCCAGGGTCTTTGCACCAAGTTACACCTTCAGCCCCATTTTTAAATTTTGAGACAATGTCTTGTTAAGTCACTAAGTTGCCTCAGGACCAACTCGCAATCATTATGCCTCAACCTACCAGAGGGCTGGGATCACTGCTGTGCACCACCATGCCTGGCCCCTCTCATTAACTCTTAACTGAGATTTTCCTGAGTGTATGGTATTATTAAAAGTGAACTCAGACTTGCCTTTTCTCAACCTGTGGAAATCTTGATAGCTTCAATTGATGAACCTTTCTTCCAGAAAGTTCCTGTGCTACAGGTTTGAGGCATATGAATAAACTTTAGTCATTCAGAGTTGGTAAATGAACTTTTAATTCATGTCCCTATCTCCTGCTAGATGTAATACTTCATCTCCAAATCTCAATGTCCGTATTTTTGACAAGTATTTACTTCTCTGACTTTAGCTCAGTATCTTTCTTAAATTTTTCTATGTTAGTGATTTTATATTATTTCTAGCTATCTAGAAATAGATACCAATAATTTTTTAAGCTAGAAATAAGGTATATTTAAGAGAATGGCTATTCTGGATAGATAATCTGCCAGGCTTTTTAATATATGTCCATGACTTTATAAAATGATCTATAATCTTAAATTGGTGGGAAATATGCCAATAAATGTGAGGTTAAATTAATCTCAAATAATCACATTTCACTAATGAAAATTTCCAAAAGTATTTTTGACATACTGTTTGACTTTTCCATCTGTTATCTGGATCTTTGGTTTAAGAGATACTCAGAGATGCTCTAGACTTAAAAGTCTATGGAGTTGTAGTGATAAATACTTCTACATACTCTCAAACTTTAACACTAGATTAACTCCCCAATTTAACAACAAAGATAAAAATTCTATCCTAAAATTGGGGTGACCATACAGATCAGAAGCAGATATAGCATGTCATAGTACAGTATGTATTAGTTCTGAAGTTCCTAGGAGGCATACTCTAGAGACTAGGCCTCGTGTTTTTGCAAGGTATTTGAGCCCTTTTCCTATGCCTTTGCCCTTTGATCCTCAAAACACACATCATCATTCCAGAAGAGTGCATGACCACATTGTCTGCACTTATATCATGAGAAGTTTTACAGACAAGAACTCTACCAGTTCTTTGACAGGCGGAAGGAGTGATCAGTATCTATGTATAGCTGCAAAAAGCTCCATCTATACCTTTTCAATTTTATAGGAAGTCAATTTATCACAGATTCCCACTAAGCTATATGCACCAGAATGGTTGCTATAGCATTATTTCTAGCAGCACAATAATATGTCTGATTCTAGTTTTCATAGTTGACCAGTGACAGTTTGCAGGTCCTACTTCTTCACTTTCTGCTTTGCCCCTCAGCCAGATAAGCCAGTAAGATATCTTGGGTACTACCCCAGGCACTGAGGGTCGGGAGGCATTCAAGCCATGTGAAAATCTCAACCCATATACAGGAACTGTCTTCAGCACTATCCAATATTCACAATAAAAACAGAAGCCATTTGCCATTTCATTCACTTAAGCCAAATGGGCTGACTTGGATGGCAGCCATGCTCTCTCTAGAGTCCTGTGATTTAACTGATGAATGTCTTCATGTGCTCTGGGTGCACATGTGGCATCATGAGTCTTGATATCGGAACCACCTTTGGGAGAGGATGGCAGATTACATCTCTCTATGAGCAACTGGCCTCAAGAGTAGGACATTGCAGGTCATGATCACCATCACCTGAGGACTTTCTTCTTTGGCTTGTACCTTTCTAATAGGTTCCATTTTCTGCTTGGGAATGAATGTACAGGCTCATGTGCAATTTGAGCTGCACTTTCTGAGAGTTTCTGAGTATCTCTCATAGATTCAGACAACTGGAAGTTTTAATTTTGATACTTAGGCACAGGAGTATGGATTGGGGCTCTGTTTAGAGCAAGTACCTACCTTTGAACCTCAGAAGACACTGTGTATCTCAATCCTAGCATAAGGTGTGACTTATAGGAGAGGCTCAGAGACAGAACCCTTGCCCTGAGACCATTGGTTGTACCTTAGGCGCTGACCGTCCTATAATGAAGCGATGACTAGTAGTGATACTCTGGGCAGTACATGAAATCCATGGGTTCCCATCTTATAAAGAAGAACACTCACTAGTTGCCATGCTGAGATCAATATTCCTTCAAATAGATCACTTGCAAGGATCCCTGCCTTCCTATGCGTCTTTCGTGAAAAACAAGCCTGATCTTTAGAGTCAGAAAAGAACACCAAAATATCACACAGCAGAATTTTGTCCTATTGTAGATTATAAGAGCAACTAACTGTACAAGGAAGTGACCATTGTTTCTACTATCCTTCCATTTAGTCTTGATATTGAAATATCACACATAATTGTGGTGTGTGTGTCTGTGTGTGTGTGTATTTGTAGCTTTGTTTTTAGTGTTGCAGCTAAGAAGGTTTTATGTAACCTGAGGTCATAAAAACTACTCCTACATTTTCTTCTAAGAGTTTTGTACTTTTAGCTTTTACCTTTAGGTCTATGATCTACTGTGACTTATTTTATGTGCATAGAGTCAGGAAGAGATCAAATTTGATCATATTGCATGTACATATTTGGTTGCCCCAATACAATTTGTTAAAAAGACTCCTATGTATCTCATTGAAATACTGTAGTATCCTTGTTGAAAATCAATTGACTATTGCTGGACTCCCAATTCCATTACGCAGATCTGTATGTTTATCCATATGCTGGTCCCACACTTTCTTCATTACTGTAGCTTTGTAGTTTTGGGAAGTCAGAGTATTTAACTTTACCTCCTTTTGCAAGGTTGTTTTTCCTATTCTAGATCTTTTGCATTTCTATATGAATTTTAAAACAGCTTGTCAATTTCTACAAAAATTAGCTAGGATTTTGTTAGGGATTGCATTGAATCTATAGTTACATTTGAGAAACATGGTCATTTTAATAGCATTAATTCTTACCATCCATGAATATGGGATATCTTTCTATTTAATTTTATTTGCTTCAATAATTTGAATTTTCATGACACAAGTTTTATATTTCTTTTATTTATTCCTACATATTTTATGCATTTATACACTATAGAAAACAGAATTATATTCTTAATTTTCTTTTTTAATTGTTCATTGGAAACCTATAGAAAGACAATTGTTTTGGGTGTATGGATTTTGTAACCTGCAATTTTGTCAATTTATTAGTTCTATTAAGCTTTTTAGTGGATTCCTTGGTATTTTCAGATAAGCGAGATCATCTGACTTCATCACCTGATAGCTTTCAGACCCCATCCCCAGTCCATTTTGCCTCACATCTGAGTAAACCAGTTTAAGAAATCCAGACAGCTCTTCTCTTGACAATGGTAGGGAAGTCCAGACTGCAAAGAGCTCACCCTGTACTTGAGAACTCTCATGCCTGCCCACTCCACCACTAAAGCCATGTGTCCATTTCTCATGCAAACCAAACACACCAGTTTGAGTGTTTCCCCTGCTCTCTACCCAGCAAGCCTGACGATGGAGGTGATAAATGTTCCCATACTCTTAGTATACGTGTGCCATATTAGTTTTGACTCTGATCCAGTTCTTTCATTTAAAAAAAATGAGGTTACTGATTGTACTTAACTCATAGAGAGAAAATGAAATAATGATGTTAGGAGTAGTGTCCAGATTATGGTTTCTGGACATCTCTCTCCAGCAAAAGATATCAGGTTTCCTTGGATAAATGACTACCTCCAGGGTTATAGCATGAAAAGTGTAAGATAAGCCTAGAAAAGAAAATAATCAATAGCAAGATAAATAATGGGAGCATATGAAAAACAAGACACAGTCAAATGGAAGAGTCTTCTCCTGGGTAAATATTAAATTGTTAGTTAGCAAAACAAATAATGATAGTAATGAATTGTAAACCATAGAATAGAGAATTTATGAAACCATAATGTTAAAAATAATTGCTCAAATAAATATGTAAATAAACTAATAGGAAAGCATGGTAAAACCTTCCTGGAAGTATAATTTTAACTAATATATGTGGAAGGAATGATGCAAGTAGAAAATCAATTAATGCAATTACCTGTCGCAGGCAAGTATCAAATAGATGCTAAAATTGGTGAACCAGACTGTGATATGAAACAGGATACTTACTAAGTATCAAAGCATCTCCCCACAAGATTCTATTAAATACAAGGGGGAAAAAACAACTTTTCAGAAACCTGACAGCCATTGCCTTAATAAAGTGATCAAAGTTAGTATCACCAGAATTGGAGTGAACTGATATCAGATACTTTCTGGACCATGCGCTGAGTCTACAACATGATATTCTAACCAAATGCATATCCCATGAGTTGATGCATGAAGAAGTATAAAAAACTACACTGAGGGATATTTCATAAAACAACTTGTAAATACCCCAAAAATGTCAGTCTTAAATACAAAGAAAAAATGTGGAACTGTTTCAGATTAAAAAGAGATTAAAGGAGACAATTAAATGCAGTGTATGAGCCTGGAGTGGATCCTGTACCAGAAAAAGAATATTAGTGTAATAAAGGGAAATTTTTTCAATAAGATTTTCAGATGATATAATACTTCTGCATCAATGTTTGATCATTGTACTGTGGTTGAATTTAGCAGAATTGAAGAGAAAAATGTATAAGAATTCTTGGACTAATTTTTCAACATTTTAAAATTAATTCTGAATGAAAGGTTAAAAATAAAAATGTAGAGCTTGGTGCCATACCTAGTAAAACTCTTAACGTGCAAAAACCCAAATGTTCATTAACTGATTAATAGATCAATAAAATACACTATATCTAAGCAATGGAGTGTTGTTCAGTTCTAACAAGAGTTGAAGTACTGATACATGCTACCACATGCATGAACAATGAAAGAAAGTAGTCGCAAAGATCACATTATATAAATCCACTTGTATGAAATGGTCACAATACAAAAACACATGGAGAGATTAGTTGTTGACAGGGGTAGGTAGTAAAGAGGAATAGAGAGTGACTGCTGACGGATATGGGGTTTCTTATGAGGATACTGAAAATGTTCTAAGATTAGCTAGTGGTTATTGCCAAGCAAAATAAATATACTGAAAAATACTGAACTTACACTTTAAATGAGTAAATATTATTGTATGTGAACGATACCTCAATAAAGCTTTTTTTTAATAAGATAGCACCTGGTGTATAGTTAAATTCTCTAGCATGGCTCATGATAACACAACTATCGGGATTATGATCATGAATGTTACTGTTACCCTAACCTAACCCTAACCCTAACTCTTTCCAACATTAACTTGTAAATTCTATATGTAGGTTAGAGGAGAAATGACTTAGTTACTTGTTAATTATCTTTTCTCACCCCCTGAAGAACCAAAGAATCTGCTTTGTCCTAAAAATGAAAGACCAAGAGTCAAAGGAAGATCTCCTTCAGTTGCAAGAACTGGTGCTGGTATTACACAATGGCAGACTGTGATCTGGGAAAAGCTATAAACCTATTACATTTTTTAAGGGTTTTTTTTTTGTTGTTGTTGTTGTTGCTTTTTCTTTCTTCTTATTAAACAATGACTTAAAAAAACTTCTCACATGATTGCATTACTGTCATATGCCTTCATTCAATGCTCAATGCATGTAGTAAGAAGTACTCCAGTTATATTGGAGAGGCAAAGACTCTATCTGGCTTACAAAAACTGAGAATTTCAATAGGAAAAAACTAAAGTTAAAGACATCATATTACAGTGATATAAGCATACCTGTGTTTATAGCAACACAATTTATAATGGTTAAATCTTGGATGTAGACTATACGTCCATCAACAGATAAATGGATAAAGAAAATGTGATATTTATTCATAATGGAGTACTACTCTGTCACAAAGAAGAATAAATGTGAGTCATTTGGAAGAAAATGGATGCGCCTTGAGACCATAATATTAAGTGAAGTAAATCAGACACACAAGCTTAAATATCATATGGTTTCTCTCATATGAGAATCTCAAATTATAGATAAACAGCAAAATAAAAGACAGATAATAGGAAATAGAGATAGATCTTTTTCAAATTGGAAGGAGATTAAGAGATGGAGGGAGGGAGAAAGAAGAGAGGGAAATGGGATGAAAAAAACAACCGAGATGTGTTATGTATATGTACAGCTATGTAATCATTATGTGATACAAACATGTACTAATGAAAATCAAAAGCCAAAAAATAAATAAAGCAACACATTTAAAATAACCCATTGAAAAAAGAACTAGCGACAAACTAAAGGAGTGTGTATGCCAAGCAGGCAAAACTTACCGCATTCACAGGTGGTACTGGCATAAGCCCATATTCCATCTCTTGGTGTTTGCAGATACAGTCTATCTCCGGGTTTTGTTTTGAATTGAAAATGAAAACACTGATGCCAAGTCAATGTTACCTTCCCTTAGAGCTCAGCACAGCCTCAGAGACCCGAAGCCAGCCATTAATCTCGAGGACTCTCCAAACACAGTATTTGGCTGCAATTTATGAGAGGCCTTTGAGGCTTGCTAATGCTGGTCACAACCCTGAGTCCTTGATTATTGTGAATGAAGCAAAGCCAAACAAAACAAAGCTGAAGGCTGAGCACAGGGAGAGTTAGCCTGTAGTGTTACAACCAAAACGCACAACAACTGTTCCAATTTGCAAAACCATCAAGTAGCTTCTATGAAATGAATAAATGCCTTTCGAAGTCTCTTTGGGAGGAAAGCTCTGATATCTGGGGAGAGAACAGGGAGGGGAGAAGGCCAAAAGAAATTGTTCTGCAAAGCTGCATTCTTAAATAATTTGTTCCAAATACCCTCCAGTCATACACGTGAGAAATGACATTGGAGTGCAAAGGGCTACAGTGCAAAGATAAAACAAGTTGAAAGTATTTAAAGTACTTGCCAAAGAAAAATGCTCATCTGATAAAAATTTAGGCAGGAAGGATGCCAAAAACCAGGAGAGACACAACTGAGAGATGTGACGAGGTGATTGCTGCTCCAGCTGTCAGACTTGTCAATGGTGTCGAGATGCCAGATTTTAACTCAAATGCATTGTCAGACCAAGAGCTGCCTCTACTTCCCTGCATGGTTTTCATTAGGAAAGTCTTAAGATTTTGTTTCACGTGTATATACATATATCCGATTTGGGGCCAGTTCAAGATGAAAATGTGTTGGTTTGTTTGTCTCCTCTACAGAAAATGGAATTAAAGTCGAGGTAAGAAAATATAATCTGACACCTTCTGTATTGTCACAGTGAATGGGATCCGTAGGGGTATACTTCCATTAGGGTTGTGAGCATATTGAAAGATACGATAAGAAAGGAGAGAGAGAGAGAGGTTGAATTATCTTAAGAAGGGCAAAAATTTTTAGAATAGTCTTCAAGAGTCCTTGAAAAACAATAGTAGAAGGAGGAACTAATTTTTCTCCTCCAAAATTTTGGAGTGTCAAATCAGATCAGGATTCTGTGCCTAATGGTCACATAGGAATATATACACATATAAAATCAAATTAGGGGCCATGATGGGCTCATTATAATTGCTAAAAATATGCAAGAGAGATGAAGACCAGGGTCATAGAAGTGCATTCTCTCACTAAAGGAAAGTTAAGAAGATGATGAGAAAAAGAGGTATTTTACAGGTACTAACATAATTCTTACTCAATGTTTACTATTTCCCCTCAATTATTTTCAAATTTTAATTCACAAATCTGACCATAGTGAATCTTTCCTATGCATTCAGAGACAGGAAGCCTACACAGTGTGGTGCCATTGATAGACAGTTTTAAAATAGAGGGAAAATATTCCTAGAACACTGAGAAAAAAATCACACTTACAGTATCAATGCTTCTTTTCTCCCTGTTGTGGCTACTCAGGGATCTTTCACTTCCATACTACTTAGAAGAGTGTATCCAGGCCTTTTGAAACACTGACTTTTTACCACACAGGCAGATTCTTTTTTAGATCTCGAAGGTAATTTACCTCAAAGAAGCATCAGGGCCAGAGGACTCAGAAAATTCTTTACTTCTTTGCAAGCAGAGTTTGAGATCTTCAAAATGACAAATGAATGAAAACAGAGTTTTATGATACTTGTTATTCCAACCAAGAGAGAGTAAACAAGGATCAGATTTATCCACACCCACCTGAAACACTGGACAAAATATAAGACCAGTTTTCAGAGACTACACATAGGGCAGCATAGGCCAGTGAGCCTTTAGAGTGGTAAGCAAATGAGGTGATCTCCAGGATAGCCTAGGTTACTGTTTAGGTGAATCCCAGATGTTTTGAATCGATGAATGGAATCTGGAACTAAAGGGAGAGAAAAATGGTGAAAATTTAAGAGCAAACTACTGAGAACAGAGCTAATTCAAAGTCATGCTAGAACACTAGAGAGTTGCCCAACAAGATTTTAGCTGAGTACTTTTAGGGTATGATTGTGATGCAACTGCATGAGTTTTTCAAGATCTAGAAGAGAACTACCTGAAAGAAATAGATGGAACAATCTCCAGACAAAGATAGAAATAGTTTATATTCCTACCAGCTAGAGTAGAAAATCTAATAAATCATAGGGCATTATGTAGAGCATTCAGGAGGTACTGGCTCAAGAATTGGGTAAGATTAACTATAGATTGACTGTTTCTGCCCTGACCAATGAGTCTGGAAAAGTGGTTAGTCCAGGATGAAATAAAATAAAAAGAAATAGAACATCTGTACACTGAAAAAGGAAGGAAAAAAATCCAAAGACCTCCTATCTCTATTAGAAAAAAAACCCAAAAAACAAAAACAAACAAAAAATAACCAAAACACATTATATACCTAGAAAACACTAGCCACACAGCTGATTCTCAATGAATCTACAAAAAACTCCTAGAGCTAATAAGTGAGTTCAGTAAAATGGCAAAACACAAAATCAACACACAGAAATCAAGTGCATTTTATATATATTGAAAATGGACAAGAAGAAACTGAAATTAATGGAATACCATTTACAAATGCTCAAAGAATATAAAATACATGCTAATTTAATAAAGCTTATGTAGAATTTGAGTGATACAAATTAGAAAATGCCTGTTCAAGTCATTTTTAAGACACCAAAACACTTTAGAGGGGTATACCATGTTCATAGATTAGAAGCCTCAACATAATAAAGATGATTATTCTTCCTAAAGTAATATACTGGTTTAATACAATACCTACCTAAATTTGAACAAGTTTCTTTATAGATATAGACAGCCTTATTCTTCGATTTTTATGAGAAAGGAAAGGAAAAACAAAATAGGAAAAATCACTCTTTTCAACGTTAACATTTATTAGTTTAGTGTAGTCATCATGATGGTATGGTATTGGTAGAGCAACAGGTACACTGAGTAATGGAATATTATAGACAACCTAGAAAACACTGGGCACAAATATCATCAATTAATTTTAGCAAAAGAGCAAACAATTCAATGGAGGAGAAAGAATTTTAACAATAAATGGTGCTGGGACAATAGGATGATCATCAGTCTAAATAAATAAGCAAATAAATAGAAAAAAGAAAAAAATCAATATAAACATCATACTTCATACAATTATCTCACAAAAGAAATCCTGAATATAAATGTAAAATACAAAACTAAAAAAAATGTATAAAAGAACATGGGAAAAAATCTTCATGATCTATAATTAGGGTAAACGAGGTCTTACAGTTTACATCAAAACATAACTCATAAAAGGAAAATCTGATATATTGGGCCTCACCTCAATTAAAAACAATTACTCTGAAAGATCTTTTAAAACAACTACAAAGACAAAACATATTTTCTAGCCAAAATGAAATTCAACTGCAAAACCTGAAAATATGTGGTAACAAAATATTGGAGACATGAGTCAAAAAAGATAAATTGGAAAATATTTAATTTAATTGGGAATTAAGATACAATATATCAAAATTTGAAGGATACAAAAGCATTAATACAAAATTGATAGTTTAAATGCCTATATTGGCAAGGGAAGCCTCAAATTAATGACTTCAGCTTTCACTTTTAAAACTTTAAAAACAGAGGAAATTAAGCATAACATCAGTCATGGAAAAATGATAAAGAAGAAGAAAATCAACAAAATTAAAAATAAAGAAATACAATTTATGAAACTAAGGTTGGTCTTGGAAATAATAAAAACATATACTTCTAGCCAGAATCAAACAGGAAAAACAAGGAAAGAGACAAATTTTCAGTGTTTGAAATGAAATCAGTGGTATTATTGCAGGTTCTTCTGGAATAAAAATAAAAGCAAACAGAAGCACTATGAATAATTTTCTATCAATAATTGCAACTAAACTGAAGTGGAAAATTCTTTGAAAGATACAAAGCATCAAAATTCACTCAAGAAAAGTTATGTAGCATGAATAGTACTTGAAATAGTATTTGAAAAAATAAATGTTCATTTAAAAACTCTCCTTAGACCAGGAGTGGTGGTGCATGCCTATAATCCCAGCACTCAGGAGGCTGAGGCAGGAGGATTGTTGTGAGTTTGAGACCAGCCTGGGTTACAAAGTGAGCTCAAGGCCAGCCTGAACTGCATAGTGAGACGCTGTCTCAAAAAGACAAAAACAAAAACAAAAAACAAAAACAAAAAAAACCCTCTCCCTAAATTCAGAAACATAACAAGAATGGTCACTTCACCATTTCTGTTCAACATAGTAACATAGTAACAGTGCTGGACATTCATAGTGCTGGAAGAAGCAAAAGCAAAAGACAACCACATTGAAAATAGATATGTAAAACCGCTCTTATTTGCAAAAGACAGGATGACCTAAATAGAAAACAACACAGCATACGAAAAAGCTACCAGAACTAAAAGAATAATTTTATCAAGATACAAAATCAATCCATAACTTATACAGATTTAATGCAATCCCAATCAAAATACAATTAGAATACCTCACAGAATTAGAAAAAACAATCCTAAAATTCATTTGGAATCAGAAGAGACATAGAACAGCAAAAGAAATTTTGGGCAACAAAGGCAAGGCAGGAAACATCACAATTCTTGAAGTTATGCTACAAAGACATCATGATAAAAACAGCATGGTACTGGCAAAAACAAAAACAAATCAAAACACCCAGACTCAGGGATCAATGGAACACAATAAAAGATGCAGGAACAGCTCCAAGCACACTCAGCTGCCTTATCTTTGACAAAAGAGCCTAACACTTTCACTGGGAGAAAGATAATTTCTTTAATAAATGGGACTGGAAAAACTCACTTTCCATATGCTGAAAATTGAACCTAGACCCACTCTCACATGCTCCAAATTAAAATCAAAATGGATCAAAGATAAATTTAGAAACACTAACATTGCTGGAAAACAGAACAGGTTAAACTCTAGGAGGCATAGGTATAGGCAAAGACTTTATGAACAAAACACTGATTGCACAGAAAATATTATGAAGAATCAACAACTGGGGTCACATCAAATTAAAAAAGCTTCTGTACAGCAAAAGATATCACCAAAAGACTGAAAAGATAAACTATGGAATGGGAAAAAATTTTGACAGCTATTCCTCAGACAAAGGCCTAACATCTAGAATATATAAAGAACCCACAAAAATCAGATCTCCCAAATTTAAAGACCAAAAGTGAGCATCTGGAGTGAAAAAAACACTTCTTAAATGAGGAGGTACAGACAGCAAATAAATATATGAAAAAATGTTCAACATCATTGGTCATTCAAGAAATGTGAATTAAAATAACACCTAGATTGCATCTCACTCCAGAAAGATAGCTCACATCAAGAAAATCAATAATAAATGCTTTTGAGGCTCTGTGAAAAAAGAACACTTCTCCATTGCCAGTGGGAGTATAAACTGGTACAATCACTCTAAAGGTCAGTATTGGGAATCCTCAAAAAACTAGCAGTAGAGGTCCCAGTTGATCCAGCTATTCCCCTTCTGGTATCTTCCCAAAAGAATGCAAAGCATCATGCCACAGTCATATATGCATACCCATATTTATAGAAGCACAATTTGTAATCACTAAATCTTAGAAACAGCCCATATTCCCATAAAAAGCTGAATGGATAAAAATTGTGGTATTTATACTCTGCCATAAAGAAGGATAATTTTGGATCATTTGGAGGAAAATGGATGCACCTTGAGATCATAATCCTACATGAAGTAAGTCGAACATACAAGTTTAAATATCATGTTGTTTCTCTTGGGTGAGAAACCCAAAAGGTAAATGAGGAGCATAATGGAGGACAAATATTGGGAAGTAGGAATAACATGTTAAATTCAGAAGGGAAACAAAGGAAGGAGTATGGGGAAGGGAGGGAAGGAAAAAGGAAAAACAGAAAATGGGAGGAAAAAATGCAAACAAAGTTTATATAAATGAGGAGGGCAAGAAAGGTTGAAATGAGGGGAGGAGAAGGGAATGGGAAAAACAGAAGAACTGAGATATGTTATGTACAGGTACAAATTTCCAATGAGGAATATGATTAATCTGTATGACAAATACATACCAACAAAAAGAATACAGTTAGAAAAGAAACCAAAAAAACACAAGATCAATAGAAGTAGTAATAGAATTTATGTATAAAAGTGACAAAATCAAAAACTGAAATAAGAGCAAAAAAATTGAAAATATCGAAGAATAAGTTTATAAACAGAACACTATAAAACATTACTGAGAGAAATAAAAAAAAACCAAAGAGACAAATATAACATGTGCAAGAATTGAAAGAATCAATATTGTTAACATTGTAATGCTGCCAAATTAATGTATAGGCTTAATACACTCTCAAGGCAAATATATAATGAAAACTTCATCAGAAATTCTTTTAAATTGACAAATTAATTCTTAAATTTATACAGAAACACAAAGGATCTAAAATAGCTACAATAAGAGAAAAAGTTAGCAATTTTGGAGAATTTAACCTGTTTTATATTTAAGACTCAATTTAAAGCCACAGAAACTAAGTCTGTTTGATGCTGGCATTAAGACAGAAATAATAGCTCAAAGAAACAAAACAAAGTCCAGAAGTGTACCGACATGCATATAATTAATTGCTGTCTTACAGAAACACTAAGTCAATTCAACAGGCAAAATCTTTTAAACAAAATCACGAATGGTGCATACACTGGAAAACGTAGAGGAGTACAGTAGAGACCATGAAAGCTTACTGATACTGGAACCACCACCTGCAGAAGGCAAGACAGAACTTGTTTCATGGACACATGGGGTTGGTTGCTTGCTTTAAAAATAAATCACATTCTGAAGGATTTTAATAAGAACCATAGTTTTATAATGTACGTTTAAAATGTCACTTTTGGTTCCAAATAAGATGGAGTAAATACACTTCCATGTATTTTTCCCATATCTATCACTAAAAACACTGAAGCAAAATACCCAGTGAAGCACCTACCAGTCAACTTGGAAAGAAGAGGAAATGGGAGAACCATGGGGGATCTCTGTACTTGTGACTCAGGAAGAACTCTCTGTTTTGCTTTCACAGTTTGTTTTGTTTAGTCTCCTATGTATCCCAGTCTGGAATCCACTGTGGACCCGAAACACCTTGCATACAGAAAACCCATATGGAGAAACAAGGATAAAACTTACAGAGGACTTCTCAAGAGAAACTATGTAAGCAAGAAGGAAGTGGAACAAAGTATTTAAAGTAGATTTCTATCATTAGTGGAGTTATGCCTCAACAGTAAAAAAAAAAAAAAAAAGATTTTCTCAAAGAAATCTGAGATAATACATTGTAGGTAAACCTATTCTGTGAAAAATGTTAAGAGAGCTGTTCAGGAAAAAAGAAAACGATCTCTGTCAGGAATGCTGATATACTTGAAGAAAATAAGTTATTACAGAAGGAATAAAGGTAAAGTAAAATCTCATATTTTTGTACTTTAATTGATATAAAATGACTTCTTGGTTAAATTAATGATAGTAATACTGTATTGGGTGATTAAACTGAATTTCAAGAGTTTGGCAATTTGGCTTTTAAAATTTTGTATTAGCAAAGCAAAACCTAAAAATTTATGAGACAATGAAGACAGAAGAGAAAGATTAGAAAGATAAGGGAAAAAGGGTAAGAGAGGATAGAAAGAGAGGTTAACACACAACCTATTTGTGGTTGCAAATGAAATATTTTTTGGTAAACAGTGCAGCATGTACCATAATGAATCCACAAACCTAGCTTGCACAAAAAGTAAATCAGATGAACTCTAGACTTAAATATGAAAAGAAAAACAATGAATCTTGTGTTTACCTGTAATATAGTTCTTAAAATTCCTTACTTCACCCCCTCTTGAGACTCTGGCTAAAGCAGTCAGTTTTCCTTCCTGAAGAGGTTATTAAGTGCATACCTTCAACCACTTTCCCTCCTTGGCTGTCACACACCAGAGCTCCTATGCACCTGCCCTCATTGCCTAGGTACCAAACAATTTGGGATATCATTATATCCAGAGTCATGGCAACTATGCATATTCAAATTAATCAACTCTCAGGGAGTCCGGGAAACCTAGCTAAGCCCATCTGCCTTACAATACATAGGCGATCCCTACAGCTCTAGCTATTTCCCAGTGTGGTATCAAATCCAGTGTGCCCCTTGCCTGTCAGCCTGTGTCATTTGGAACTGTATGTAACGAAGAGTTCCATCTTTTAACTATCAAAGTGCTACCATGCTGCTTACCAAAAGTCTCTTTAAATCTTATAAAACATAGACAAGATTTCTTAAACAGAATGTTAAAAACACTCATCAATATGGAAGTATTAATAAATTGAACCATTTTAAAATTAAGCTCTTTTGTTCATCAGAATACACCATTCAGGGTATGAAACACAAGTCACAGTGTAGGGAGAAAAAACTGCAATTCACAATTTGGGACTAGAATTTGACTGAAGTAAAAAATAAGACCATCAGTTCCATAGAATATACACTGAAAATCCTTTTCACAGCAGAGGACATTCAAATGGTTAAGAAATGTATAAAAGAGTGTTTAACTTTAGTCAACAAAGAAAAACAAAAGTTCAAACCATAAGCTACCACTTTGTATAGACCATCAGGGCTAAAATGAACAGGGTCATCATGGCAAATGTTGGTGTACAAGTGCAGGAACAGAAAATTCTCATGGGAGCTGGTAAAACCACCTGAAAAACTGTCTAGTGATATTTACTAAAACTGAGCAAATGTATGTTCTTTGCACAACTAGGTATTTGCTCAGTCAGGATCTATAAATGTTTGCACCAAGAGATGGATCCAAAAGTGTTTGTTGCCGCATTAATTACTAAATCCCCAAAGTGTAACAAATAAAACATTTATCAACAGTAGAGTGAATCAATAAACTGTGATATATTCATCCATGCAATCTTAAACAATAAGAAAGCATACTGGTATGTGCAGCAACACAGAATTTTATAGATATAATTTTGGGCAAAAAATTCAGGTACAGGGCTGGACGTGGTGGCGCTTGCCTTTAATCCCAGCACTCGGGAGGCTGAGGTAGGAGGAGCGTTGTGAGTTTGAGATCCGCTTGGGCTACAATGCGAGCGCAAGGCCGGCCTGAGCTACACAGTGCGACCCTGCCTCAAAAAACTAGGGCTGAGAGTTTGGCTCAGTGGCTTAAGCACCTGTCTGGCAGGTGTGAGGCTGTGAGTTGGATCCCCAGTGCTGAAAAAAAAAAATCAGGTACGAAAATACATGTAATTCCATTTGTATAAAGCTCAAAAGTGGGCCACATTAATGTGCTAAATATTAAGTAAATAGTACTTATGGAGAAAAGGAGTAAAGATGTGTGTGGGGCGGTTACAAAGGGTTGTGAGGGCGTTGACAACTTGGTTGCTAGTAACAGGTCTGTTAATTTTGTGAACATCTACTAAAACTGCACAGTTACAGTTTATGCACCTTTATAAATGTAGTACCACTTTAATTAAAAAGTATTCCCAAGAGCATATTTAATGACCTATTTTACATGTGGCAAGAAAGAAGAACTGAGCACTTAGCTAAGATATTTTGCTTGAGCCTGATAAATCTGCCACGTTATGAACCAAGAAAGAAAATGTAAGAAGTGAAAAAAAAAAAAAAGAAAGAAAAGAAAAAGAGAGGCAAAGAGGAGGTATCAGTGGAATTTGGGAGGGATTTGTGTTTAACCTTGAAGGTTCCTGAAGAAAAACTAAGTAGAAACATCTAATAGTCAGTGGTAAACACAGATTTGGAGATCAGTAAACACCTAAAGCTCATGAGGCCTATAATTATGAGCTAATCAGCTATGAAAAGGCAATTTTTGGGCTCATGAAAATGGATGTTTTACCCATGGAATACATATGGACTAAGAAAAAAAGGATGGGTGATGGTCAGAAATATTTTAAAAATTCATTATATAGGAGAATTTGTTTCTGAGGGGGAAAACCCTTTGCACTAGGACCCAAGGTTTTATGGGCTGACCTAACCCTATAGAAAAATCAGTTCAATTAAGAGAAAAAATACTCACCTTTATTCCTATTACACAAATGAAGTTAGGGATTTAAAAAAAAGAGTGAAGAAACAAAACCCGAGACCTTTGGCCAATTAATAAAACCGTGCCTTACAATTTCCTACTTCTTTTCAATGCCAACAGACACATTCAGTGATCTTTCTGAGACCCTGTAATGCTAGAGGGAGGAAAGTTTTCTGATTGCAGGAGTATAAAGTTTGGCTTACAAATAGTTCGCAACTCCAAAGCGGCAAGAGATTTATGTCTCCCTAAAGAGGACCTTAAAAAAAAGTCAGCCTTTATCTCTGTCAAAAATGTGCTGAGTCCACTCCTCAGAGGAACCAGGCCAAGGAAAGGTCACTTGAGGCCCTGTGCTGAAGCCGAGGAAGGAACCCTCAGGCTGAACACATCACAGTTACAGGCAGAATCAAACACAGGGTCAGAGATGTGTCTTGTAGAGGATTTTTTTTTGGTTTGTTTTTGCTTTTGACAGTGTATAATTGAACAAAGAAAACATCTACAAGTTTTGACTCTCTGCTTTTAATACTATTTAATACAGTTATAGAAAGAAGGGAGAAACCAAGAAGTCTTGGTGATTTATATTAGTTTAAGAAATTATACAAAAAAAAAAAGAAAAGAAAAGAAAAAGAATAAGAAAAAAA
>RJWM01006491.1:0-83606 GCA_004363535.1 Dasyprocta punctata
GGTCACTTAAAGTACTGCAAGGCCTGTATTTACTATTACAGCTGAGCTCGAGTCAGCAATCTGAGGTGTAGGAGTAACCTGACTCGGGGTGGGCTGCGTTCCTACACAATCTGGAAATTCAGGTCCAAAATGCTGCATAATTAAGAATAGAGTTGTGCTATCTATCTGCACGTTTTCCTCTTCCTCTTGTATTTGGGGGCATGAACAGAGCCTGAAATCTTTCTCACAGACCCACATTCTGTTTGTTACTTTGAAAACAGCTGTGGAAGACTTGGCAAGAGTCTTTGGGTCAAAGTTGATGGGAGATGACTAAACCGTAAGGGAAAAGAGGGTTCAGTTTCTTGAAAGTCATACTGACATGGGAAAAGATGGAAACAGAAGAGGAGGCTGAGGTGCAGCTGAGTGCTTGACTAGCGTGTGGGAGGTCCTGTGTTCTATCCACAGCAGAGAGACAGAGCCAGAGGGAGCCAGAGACAAGGACAAATGGTACATGGGGAGGGAGGGACGTGTTACAGTGTGACAACACGTCCAATGCATCATGCTTGGCCATGATTGTAGCATGATTTAAAAAAGAATACATGAGTGTCTAAGCTATGTAACAGGGTGATTTAAAGAAGAATGCACGAGTGTCTAAGCTATGCACCAGGGTAAGAACTCTTTTCAATTTCATGTTGGAAAGTCCGTGCAAAGCTGAAATTTTGCACTTCAAGTTTTTAGTACATTTTTTCTGATGTACTGAACACAGATCTTTTCAGACTTCTTATTTTAAAATAGTTTTAGACTCACTAAGAGATGTAAAAATAGTATAGAGTTCCTGTATGTTCTTCCTCTAGCTTTCCCCAATGGTAACATTTTACATAACTAGAATTCATTATCAAAACAAGGAAATTCACATGAGTGCACTACTACTAACTAGGTACCTTATTTAGATTTCACAGTTAGGCAGCTTTTGAAGATGTTGGTTAACTTGTCTTGATAATCATCTTCATTAATTATTTTATTGTGTTTCACGTAACTGTTTTACTTGAAATTTTCCTTGAAATGTGAATTACTTAAGCAAATCTTTGCTCTTGACTTTTTATGTTTTGCCTATTCTGCTTGTGTTAGTCTCAAATAAGTGAACAGTATAACCTGCAATTGCATGAACGCATGTGGAGTTTAACATGACTGCCATTCTGCAAAATTTCAATTTGTAACAAGTTCTGAGGTGAATGTCTACCCAGCGGCTCCTGGGCTTGAGTGAAATCATAATTCTCGCTCCTTTTGTTTGTGCCTTCTGACTAACGTTCTTTGTAGCATCTCTTGCTAGCCAACCTCAGTTAGTGCCTAAGGTTTGCGCTCTCCTTTTGAATCTAACATGTAAATTATTCGCCTGGTGTTGAAGACATCAATTAACTTTCAGAACATCTGTGCTATATATTTGTGAAACATCACTGCTCACTGTTGTATTTGGGTAATAATTTATAGTTTCACAATGCTTTCACATACAGAATTTTCAGTCTCCTTATCCAGCAACTCTGTGCCTTAAGCAAAATAATATAGCCAAGCTCTGGGACACACAAGAGCAAAAGCCACATTCGTTCAATCATTGAAATAACTGTTGTGAGTCAGGAAGACAGAACTGTGTTAGATAAACAAGCAGAGAAAATTTAATAGACTGTTATTTGCTGATTAGAATTAAAGAGCTACAAGAACAAGGAGGGGAGAATGAGGCAAACAGGAGCTACGCCACCCCAGAGCTGAGGGAATCGCAGCTCACAGGTGATTCATCCACCAGCGCCACCCACTGGCCAAACCTCTCTGCAAGTCGAAAGGCAAAGGAACCCGGGAGGGTTTCTATTCACTGACCGTCTCTGAATGATGCAAGCGCAAAGAGAGGAGCATGAGGAATGGACTGGAGAGCAAATGTGCCAGGAACATCAGGCCAGGCGTGGTGCTGGGGACAACAGAGTTGAAATGGACATTATCTCTCCTGTGAAGACATTTAATTTTTAAAAGGGACACTATCATGTAAACAACAGCCACTGGCATTGTTAGCGTTTATATTTATTACAAGCTAACGTCTGTGGAATATTACTTATACACTGGAAACTGAAAGAAATGATTTAGATATAGTTTCTCATTTAATCGTTTGTGTTGTTCACTCTCCCTGTTTAACAGATGATCAGATCAAGGCTTTGGGGAGTCTTGTGTATTTCCCAGGGTTACAAGACTGGATCACCAAGATCCTAAGGTAGACCATCTGTCTCTGCGATCCATGTTCCTCATGCTGCCTGGTCTTGTATAATAAAGTGTTCAGAGTTCTAGGTTACTTCTATATGCTGGGTACAGCGCAGCAACTCATTGTCCTAATGGCAGGCAGATTAGAGAGGAGACAGTATGTTCAAGTTGAAATTGAAATAAGAGTAACATTTTCTTCAAGTGAGCACAAAAGGCAAGAGCGGGCTGAGAAGGGCAGCAGTCTCAGGGCTCTGAATCCTGTTTTGACAACTTGATGTGCTTGGCCCTTAAGTCATTGGGAGGGCAGTGTGGGAGGTGCTTTTGGAAAGGGAAAAGCCCACAGAGGTGATGGGGAACCGCAGCGTACTTAGGTGACAGCTTACACTCTAGAAAATGGGAAGCTGCTGATGAGTGGGTGCCATGGAAACTTTGGGTTAATGTGGCTTTAGAAATACCACTATCATGGCTAGTATGACATGTTTGCCAAGCACAGGTCATGATTTGGGGAGCAGGGTAGATGTCAGAAGGATGCCCTGAAATACATTGACTTGGGATTAGATGTGATAGTATAGCAGAAGTGCTCCCGGCTCTGTCTGAGCTCTCCCCACTCTTCCTTCACCTCCCAGTGATAGTCCTGACAACAGGCTGGAGATATTTGAGGGTAGACATCTGTATAAACGTTTGCTTGATGTCCTTCATTAAAACAATGCTATCCGGATAAATGTCGTTACATAATTGTATGCGCTGTTAGAGTTTATCATAAAATTTTCAAGTTTGATCTCCAAATAACCCTGAGTTTAATGACATAATTTTTTTACTACATTTTATAAATGAGAAAAATGAGTACCAGAAAGCGAAAACTGTTTCCACTCACCTACTAAATAGCATGCCTGACACTGCACTGGAGGTCCTTTGTTCATACCAGTGCTGCTTGTGCATGTTCTCGTGTTTATCACATTTTATGTTTCTTTTTTATTTTAGGAAAAAATAAAACAAAATTTCTTAGCAAGCTAATAGAATAACAATAGTTAATACACTGTATCATTCTGATCTGAGTACCATTTTGATCAAATATCTGTGATTCACATATGATAATTTTGTCAGGTGCTTATTTAACAAAATTAAACTTTCATATAATTCCCTTTCAGGTTTTTCTATATAATGTGTTTCCTTTTATATTTACATATAAATTTTTTATTTCCCAAGGATAGACTTCCTTATGGATTTTTAACTGGCAATTATCTAGATCTCAGAATGCTACCTGTGGAGTATATAAATTTCTTTAGTAAATAAAATGCTATTTAATATTTTTATGAGTTTAAACTTAGTTTCACCAAGGCTCTTTAAAGGAACAAACACATTTTTTGATCTGCTTACAAACAGGTAAAAAATTATTTTGTTGGCTCCTGCGATTTTACTTTCTTGTAGATGCTCGAGTTTTACCTCATTAATGCTACAATGGAGATACCTTTATACCAGCAAATTGGAAAGAAGTCTTGATGTCAAAGTAGTACATTTCTTTTCTTGTTTTCTCTTTAGTCGCAATTTAATACTGCTAATTTTGTTTATTTGATTGTAAAATTCTCTAGATCACAGGCATATATTGTGATTAAAACAGTTTAGATTAATGAAGAAGAGCAAAATTTTAAATCCAGGTAGTAACTACATTAGGAAGAGATGAAGATGACTCTGATAGAACTTCATAACCATTTCCTATAGCAAAATGATTATTTGGTATTAATGAGCTTATATAATATTTTATTTCTTATTATTAAAAAGCTTATAGCCTTAAGTGACAAACTACATTTTATCTCCTAAATTTCTCTAGCACTGTCTTCGTATCACTTTTCTGTAGGGTTTTATCCAGAAGAAGTAAAAATTGCTATTACTATGATTCTAAATGGGTTATTTATTCATGTCCTTCCGTTCCTGCACCCAGTACACATATATGCAGAGTGAATCATGATTTTGTAGGTAAAGATTAGAAAATGATGCTTCCAAGACAAATTAAAGTACTTGCATTTGCATATAATATAAATATGAAATATAAGTATGATAACTATGCAGAATAGAATTGAAAATTAATTGAATATATATATATATATATATATATATATATATAATTGGTTTTATAATTTCAATGAAAAGTGCCTAGGAAAATTTACTTTCCTGTTAGGAAAAATTTAATGGAAGTCGGGATACAGACACTGCGGATTCTCTGATTTGGAATAACTGAGCTTCATGTCTGACTGTTTAATTTTCAATGACTAGGTAACTTTAAATGAGTAAATTCTGTCTCATTTTCCGTTTATGTAAGAATGTGATCACATCTTTATAGTCTGAAATAGTTTTCTTGAAGACAAACTATTACTAAGAAGACACGTTGATGAGCATGTTGAAAGTATTGTTCAAATTATGTATTTGAAAATACATTTAAATCAGTAATTTAGAAGTTGGTTAATTTTACAAATTTAGAGCCTTTTGGCCAAGTGGTTTAGATCTAAAATGTCCCCCCAAAGTCTCAAGTGTTCAGAGGTGTAGCTTTTGGAAGGTGATCGGATGGTGTGGACTTATATTCATCAGTGGGATTAATCAGTGGATGAGTTCATAGCTAGATGCTCCTGTTAGGAGCACCTTACTGGAAAGCTGAGTTACCGGAGGGATGGACTGAAAGGCTGTGTTCTCATCTCTGGCTCCTGTTCTTTCACTGCTCCCGTTTATCAGAGATTGACCATTGTCCTCTGCCACATTCTTTCACTGTGTTGTTTCTGCCTTGGGGGCAGCCAAACAAGAGCCAACATATACCTCTTCTTCTTAAACTGCAGGTATTGGATACTTTGTCCCATTAACAGGAAAGTGACTAATACAGAAAACTGGTAATAAGAGTGGGGCTAAGGCTATAGCTAGGTCTCACCATGAGGTTGAGAAGCTTTTGGAACTGTGTTACAGGAGGAATTTGAAAAGATTTGGAGATGTGGGCTAGAGAAAGCCTAAAATATTGTAAACAGAACTTCATGGGGAGTTCTGATTGAAGCTCAGAAGAGCAGAATGCTTATAGGAAGGTGGATAGAAAAGGATAGGCTTGGGAAGTTTCAGATAGGAACAAGGACTTTATTGGAAACTGGACTAGAGCTATGGATGTATATTCTGGCAAATAACATATCTTCATGCTTGACATTCCTAAGATTTGTGTGAGACTGAACTTAAAGCTGGTGAACTGCTGGGCATGGTGACACACACCTGTAATGCCAGCAGTCTGGGAGAATGAGGCAAGAAGATAACAAATCCAAGCCCAGGATTTATTCTCCAGTACCACACAGAAATGTGGTAGACTGATTCAGACTGTGACATGGGGATTGCTGGATGCTTTCAGCCAAATTTACAGTGAGAATCAGGACCAAAAAAAAGTGAATCCAAAAGATCTAAATAAAACCTGTGAAGTTTATCCAGAAAGGAAGTGCCTCTGAAGTTAAGGACAAGGAGAATAGGGTTGCCAAAACATTGGTGTCATTGAAGAAAATCCAAGTACTGTATTTTGCATCAGAACAATTTTAATATTATGACTTGAGAGTATCTCAGGAATTGTCCAGATCCCATCCATCACAGGCTAAAGGGTATAAACCAGTACCAGTTCATTGCCTTTAAAAGACTTTGCTCTGGAAAGAAAGCCCAAGGGCACCCTGCTCATCCTGGGCTGCCTGGGGAAATGTACACCGCCATCCCAGTTCAGCCATCCAGGCACTCAGTGGCTCCTGCAGCCATGGTTCAGGGAGGCTCACCTACTGCTCTTACTAGCATGGTGCTGTTTTACAGACATACAGAATTCAAGAGTTGTGGGGTTATGTGATTAGTGGACTTTGAATGAAGAAACTCTGCCTATTTTATGTACATGTAAAAGTGTGACCACATCTTCATAATTGAAAATAGTTGTCTTAAAGATAAATTACTGAGACACTTTGATGATCAAGTTGAAGATAATATTCAAGTTACAGATTTGAATTTTTTTTGAAATTGGTAAAATTAGAACTTAGTAACTTGTGGCAATATAGAGCCTTTTATCTAAGTCAAGGATATTGTAATAATGTTGTAGAAGAAATATGTTATGATTTGGAAAACCTGAAAAGATGTATTTTAAGAATGAAATCAAAGCCCAGGTTCTAAAAAGATCAATACAAGGTGGAAAAAGTGATCAAACAGTATAGTATTAGTGTAACCTATGGAGTATCCAGAGAAATAACCTTTGTTAAGAAATAGTTTGGTAAAAAGGTAAGCATTACTTTCCTTTTCTTACCACCTCTTTGTCCTGGAATCCTGGAATTATAGAAGGGCTATAATGCAGTAGTGTTACAGCACACATCACAACAGACTGCTTTACTCAACAATTTTTAAAGATGCAGGGATTTGTACGAATGGCTGACTAGCTCTTCAGAATGGTGGTGACGGGGTGTCATACGTTTCCGTGAGGACATCTGCATCCTCACTGAGAAGCTGGCATGATGGGAAGCTCAGAGGAGGAGAGATCCATTCGGGGGCATCTGAGACCCACATGCTGCTGTCCTGCATCACTGCCTGGAATGGATTCCAGCTTCCTGTCACTGCTCTGAAGTAGGCGTGTATTCCCCTGCTTATGTCATCTTGAATTCCTGGCAAAGGGTTGCTTTTCTTCCTCTGTGTTCCAAAGAAGAGCTGGCAGCCTTGTGGCTGTGAAGCTCTCTCCTCCCTTACGTGAATTCCTTCCTGTTGGTGTCTGTGCTTTTCTGAAAGCTCCATTCACTCTGCACCATCCACATCGCCTCTTCCTGTCAAGAGGCCTAGAATTTTAAACTCCTTTTGGAAGGGACGGTCCTTTTAACATTTATAGCCTGAACCACAGCTATATTCCATTTGCGGAGCAACAGGGATACCCTTTGGGTTCTTGCTTGTCAACAGTGAACAACTCTGCGTTCCCCCACCCCTCTCATTTCCAATAGCTCAAGTGCATTAGAGTTGGAGCAATCCTTGCGCTCTGCTCTATTTTATGCCTCCATGTCATTTGAGAGGACTAAGGTAAATTACGATACTTTGTATACAAAGATAGAAGACCAGAAGTGGATGAAACTGTGAAGCAAAACTGAAAAAAAGTCCCACCGTATCATTTGTCATAAGGCATCCCATTCACTCTCGTGTTGGACTATGCCTGCTGTCCTGCACCAGCTGTAGCTTTCTCCTGGCGTCTCCCTCCTTTTAGATCCAGAGATTTCCAGCTTCTGATTCCCTGTGTTAAATGTTTAATACGCACATAAGTGCTACAAGGAATATTCCTTTATATTCTTCAGTGCAGCATTAAGTGTCCAGGGTGTTTGTGTTCAGACCCTTGAGCAATCTGGGCTTGCCTGTAGGTGGGGTGTAATGCTCATGTGGTAGAGAGATACCACAGAGGGGCCACTGCCAACTTCATTATTTACCTCTAGGAAGCACTTGCCTGAGCCGGTTCTTTTTATTTTTTCCTCATTTCTCATCATCAGGCATTCGGAATTATTTCTGGTAATTCTTTCCCATTTTTTTAAATGTCAGAAGGCTAAAATAATTGATTTTCTGATTCATTTAGGTCCTGAATAAACCTAGAGTAAGAGACCTCCTGGGCCTTGATTGTGTTCAGCAGAGGGAGGCGGCGCAAGTGCGCAGGGAACAGTTCCTCTGGGTTTTCACTGGCCTTGGGGTCACACTGCTGCCTTCCTTCACTCTTGCGAGTTCATTTTTGGCTTTTGATCTTCAAAATTTGTTTCTGGTTATTATAATTTACCAACCAGTAGGCCACATATTTTGACCATATACTCAGAGTCTCACCAAGTAATAGTGGTATCTTAGACGCTTAACTTTTGACTTCATCAGTGGAAGAACTCATTGAAGAGTGTAGCCCTGCCTGACCCAGCCACTGTGGAAGAGCCTCGCCTAGAATACAAAAGCCCTGGGGAGGTCATTTGGGTCTAAGCCCTGACAACCAGTCTGTGTCTTTTATACCCCGCCCCCAACCCTGTAGTGCTGAGGATTGATCCTAGGGCCTTGTCTACACTAGATAAGAGTTCCATCCTTGATCTACGTCAACAGCCTCAGTGGTTTCTATTCTTTATGTGTGTATGTGTGCGCACGCATGCACACATGTGTGTATCTATTACATACATTCTTGCCATCTATAGACTTCCAATTTAATTACCAAGTCTAGTATGAATTACTTTTTTTTAAATTTCTGTGTATGCATTTGTTTCATGCCATTCATAATTTTGTTTGAGGTTATAGTCCATATTTAAAATTTTTCATTGGCTGTAATTACCACCTCACAGGTTAGTTTATAGTAGCTACAATATAAATTGAGGAAATCCATTGTATTTTAAATGTAGTATCTATGTACATTTATATTTTGTGTGTTATTTACTGCTCTTAGGTCTATAACTAAATAAGCTTTTCCATTGTTGCTATCTCAAGATGCACATAAAGCTGCCTTATTACAACTCATGAGTGTTAAAAAATCTGCTGTGTAGTTTGGGGCTTGTACATAAGAGTCAGTAAATCCAGCTCAGATATTTTCTTTATACTGTCTACAATATTACCAATCAACAGTGGGGCTTGTAGATGGATACATTGTTTATGCATTTGAGCAAATTTTATGTATCCCTTAAAATTTGACTATGATTCAAAGCTAGAGCCATATATATATACATATATATATATATATATACATATATATATATATATGTATATATATATATATGTGTGTGTATGTGTGTGTGTGTGAGATATATATATATATATATATATATATATATATATATATATATGTCAGAATATGATTCCTTAGGGGACAGGGAAGAGTTAGGGGAAAGTCATGTGGTGTTAACCTCTGTTAGTATTTTAAGTATGTATAAACAAACAAACAAAAAAATATATATATATATATATTCCATACTAAAAATATACTAACAAACTAGTATAACTCATACTAACCACTAAATACAGATCAATAAAAATGTAAGAATTATTGGAAGTATGGAATCTTTGAAATGCAAGTCAGTTCCTTTTTCTCTTCTGCAACATGAGATGCAATATGAGGAAGAACGTTGAGCTGTAGAAATAGCTGCAGCATACTGAGCTCATACCGCACATCACTTTCTAACTGTATGTATTTAATAATCCCAACAACCTCATAAAGTATATATTACTATTCCCACTTTACCTATAAGTGAGACTTGAAGAAATCAAGCAATTTGCCAAAGATATAGCAAATACAACATGTACAATCTAGTAGTCTATTTTAGTATCTTTATTCTTTTCTGGTTCAGAAAGAAATTAAGGCTACAGTGACGAACTATATACCTGTTAGATACAGTTCACAAGAGACTGAATGAAGCTTGGACATTAAGCCTCTCTGAGAGGTTGATATGCAGAAAGGATCACAAAGGTACTGGAGTTCTGTCACTGAAATCTAGGTTGTATGTAACTGGAACCAAGTAATGAGGCTTCTGAGTACAGCCGCCACGGTAATGAAGGAAACCCACGCTCCCTGAGCTGTGGGGTGTGCTGAGTGATCCTTGCTGTAGCTGACTTTTCCTGTATGTATCCCTGGAAACTAATTGCTGACAGCCACAGATCTGCTGCTCTGTTCCCAGTCTAGGGAAGTTGACAATGAGGCAAATTAAAAGATAAAATTAAGATTGTCTTTGATAAAGTATAAGTAAATGAAATGATCCCAAAGGAATACTACATGTGTGAATAAAAGAAAACAAAGACAAATGGAATATATTCCTTCTGAATAAATGTTAGCTGGATATTTAAGAAACCAGAAGTTGTTATGAAAAAAGAGCAATTATAAATTACTTCTTGAAATAATCAAATTCAAGGATACACTGATAAAAATGCAAATATTAAGTGCTGCTAGCTAGCTAGAGGTCAAATCAATGTTTTCCTCAAATCAAAACATCAAAATTTTTGTCAGTCTAGTTTTAATTTGTAAAGGCTGAATATTTATGTTGAATCTGAAAGCTAAAATTGTTAGAAGTCCTTGAAAAAAGGTTAAGCTAAGTAAGAAGTAAACACAGAATGTCCATAAATGAACTTGAAGGTGCCCATGAACATTTTGAATTAAATGCGAAGTTTTTGAGGATAAAGTTTGTACCTGTCATTAGACTTTCAAGGAGCCCAGACACTCGGTAATTATTTCCCTATACTGATGTATTTTTCTTTTCTCTTCCTTCCTCCTGAAAACCTTATCAGTGTACTAAACTGCCTTACAGGCATCATATCTCGCTTGTCTTATCTCCTTTACTAAAAGCCACTTTAAGCTCCTAGAATTCAGCTTCCAGCATTAGGAACATCTTCTGTGTTTGTTTTTGTTTTGCTTTTTTTGTTTCTGACAAGAAAAATTATAGCCCTATGCTTAAGAACTACTCATGTGAAAAGAAGGAGGATAAAACTTTGAAACCAGGGAGATTTGACTTCCAGTTTTTCTCTGCAAGTTGTTCAGGTTTCCTAAGCTTTTGAAATCTTATTATTTTTTACTTGTAATGGCACTCGTATATGAAAGGCTTATAGTGAGTTGCAGACAGGATATGTTGTTAGTATATGCTGGCATCTAGATGAAGTTCCATCTTTGTCCAGACACATTCTGTGTTTTACCAATTTATTACAGCAATCTTCCATATACCATGCTGCCTAGATCTGCTTAGATGTCGTTTTGCTCTAGCAGTTCTATTTTGAAGTCTTATATTCATGTATTACGCATCTAAACTACTGTTTGTTAGTATTTCAGGGTTACAAGTAATAACCTCATTATCTTTGTCATTAGTTTGAGAGAGTCATATTTTTGTACCAAATGTGTTTATAGTCCTTCTGTTATCAATCTTTCTAGAAGATTTCTGAGAATTTTCTGTTTTGGCTGAAAGCTTCAGTTAAGCACCTTTTGGATATCAATCTTCTAGAAATAAGTTTGTCCCATCTTTGAGGTTCACTGCAGAGGTCTCTGTTGTCTTGGTAACAGTGATACTCTTAGGACTCAAATTCAGAAAACTTTCAAATGAAATATTTGCTTTTTAAACTTCTGTTTCAGTCAACTCACAGAAAACCTTTACTATTTGTAACGACTTAGGCATGATTATTTTTACAACTGAAATAAAATAGAATGTGTACGAGAAACCATGTGCAAAGCCTGTTTATAGGTAACCTCTGTGGGAAGGGGGTCAGTAGAAAGGATAAAGTAAGATTTATGTGTATGATTATCAGTGCTGTGTATCCTCTTTTGTAAAACCAAGCAAAAAGAGTCTCAGATGGCATGGTAAAGGTATTTGAAAAGTGCATCTAGAGATATAAAGAATACCCATTTCCCTAATTTTCTGGATACTTTAAGGGAAAATATTCCAGGCTTTTCCTTAGAAAGCACTTTATATTTAACAGTTAAGACTAAGCCATGACTCATCAGTGAAAGAGCCCACTATGAAGATCCCCTGCGTTGTTCATTTATGCAAGCATACCTTGTGCATGTGTGCACTGCTGGTCCAGTCTGGGTCGCAACAGCTGTTGAAGTTTCTGATAGACAAAGGAGAGCATAACATGGCCCTTCCGTCTAGCAGCACCCTGTCGAGTGAGAGGAGACAAACGTGAGGGCAGATGCTCTGTAGGACAGAACTGTGTGCGGAAATGTGTGGTCCTGCCTAGAGCTGGAAGGGGAAGCTTTCTGGAGATAGTTCCCATTTGGGTCTCAGCAGATGAAGAGCGGACAGCAAAAACACTGTGGGCAGAAGGAGCAGCCTTTGCGGAGTTGCAGTTAGGAGAGAGGCCTGGACGCTTGGCACACGGAGCCCTCCAGCTAGCTAGAGGGTCAGCAAGTGGTCTGCCTTGCATTTGATGTAATGAGATCAGGCGTCACTGTCCTGTGTCACAGAGGTGAGAGTGGAAGTTGAGAATACAGAAGGGCATTTCCTGGAGGTTTCTAAACCACGGACACTGAACTTCCAGCTCCTGGTCTAGGGATTCAAGCAGCTCCCCAAGGCTTTCTGCTTGCTTTGGCTGTGCAAGAGCCAACTGGGCCAACCCTTCATGGGGGCCTAGTCCTCGGGCGATTCTTTGGACTTTCCTTGAATCACAGATATTTTCGTCTCTATCGGACTGTAGATCTTAAGCAAGGATGCAGAAACCACGTAACATGATTTTCTTCGCTTCATTAGTAAATAATTTTGAAGATTTTTAGTCTGACAGATTTTGCTGCATGTATGTGTCAGTGTGCCTTTTCCATTCTGATCATGCTTCCCGTCCTCCTGCTTGTACTTTCTTATTGTGAAATTTCTATTGTTCTAGTTTCCAATTCGAAGCAGTTCTCTACCAGATGCATCTTAATATTAAAGAACCTCATCCTGATACCCACCCCTCAGAACACACTTGTTCTCAAGTCAAGGACTTAGGGGTATAAACAAAATTTAAAATGAATTCGTTAAAACTGATGGCTTATTGAAAAACAAGTGACATAAACCTGTGGCATAAATTTGTGGAAGTGTATCTTAATTCTCTTTGGTAAATATTCATGTATTCATCTGCTTTCTCTGCTCCAGGTTGGTAGTGGGTGAGGATTAGGGATGAATGGACCCTGTGCCTGCTGCAGCTTTAGGAGCTTCTGGCGTTGGTGCAGGAGGCAGACACTGAAGGTGGATAACTAGTGCGCTGAACGGAGGGAGCCAGAGAAGCCGTTGGAAATACTGCATAGAGATGACACGAACAGAGGGATTCAGGCTGGAGAGTAAGGAGAAGTTTCCAGAGTGAGGAAACCTCAAAGTTGTGTTGAAAAACTACAAAGGATGACCTAGCATGGGTGCCCTGGGCAGGATCCTCAGCACTGCTGAATATGGAAGGGAAGGAGGGAGGGAGGAAGGAGGGAAGGGAGGAAGAAAGGAAATGGAGGAAAGAAAGGAAGGAAAGAAGGAAGGGAGGGAAGGTGGGAGGAAGGGAGAGAGGAGAGATGGAGGAGGGGAGGAGAATAGAAGGGAGGAAGGAAGGAAACAGTGCCTTCTAGAAGGAGTCTGAAGTCTGCATCGTGACCTTCCACACCAGCAGGGGCAGCAGGATGAAGGAGAGTGGAGGCTCTGCCAGGCAGAGGTGGAAAGGCCTCAGAGACCAGACTGACAGTAAGACCTCTACCCTCCAGACCATGGGATGCAAAGGAAGGCTTGAGGGGGGAGAGAGCTGTGTACAGATTTACATAATAGAAAACAGGTATTTTTCACTTTAAAGAACAGTAAAATGGAGCCGGGCATGGTGACGCAAGCCTTTAATCCCAGCACTCAAGAGGGTGAGGTAGGAGGAGCATTGTGAGTTCCAGGCCAGCTTGGGCTACAGTGCGAGTGCAAGGTCGGCCTGAGCTACACAGCGGGACCCTGCCTCAAAAAAACCAGGGCCAGGAGTTTGGCTCAGTGACTTAAGCACCTGTCTGACAGGCGCAAGGTTGTGAGTTCAATCCCTGGTGCTGCAAAACAAAACAAAACAAAAAAAATAGTAAAATGGATAGAGGCAGGGGCAAGGAGTATACATTTTCCTTAAAAAGTGAGTTAAGGGAATAATTTCAAGAGCTAACAACATGCAGTTGAAATATAGAAACACATGCATCACAAGGGTAGATGCTGGTGAACCACAACAGTGCGTTGGGAGGGCAGGCAGCTGTTGCTAGGAGGGGTGGTCACTGGACAATCGATGGGCTTAGGTTAGGAGGAGAAAGAGGTCTGAGATTACTCCCAGAGTAATCCCTGGAGAAAAAAATCAAAGTGATTCCCTACCAAGACAGAGAATAAAGAAGAAAGAGCTTCATTTTTGGGAGTAGAGGATGAGTTGTCCCTGATTCACTTAACACATTATAAAGTATTTACTATATTCCAACATTTCTTAAGATCAAGACACAAGCCACACTTTATTAAGCCACACATTGTTAAGTATTTACTATATTCCAACATTTCTTAAGATCAAGACACAAGTCACATTTCCTGCCTGTAGATAGCTCACATCCTAGAGAGAAAACTCATACCACCACAGGACGTGTGTGTGCAGGCGTGGTAAGTGCTGTGGACAAAGCTGAAGCATGTGATGCCATTAAGAAAGGCAGAAGGGCTTCTATAGAGTCAGTGGTTAGAGAAGATTCCTTCCCAGGACACAGAATTTAACTGGAGAAGGAAAGGAAACAGAGCCCCTGCGATGATCTGGAGGAAAGGCTCTAAACCGAGTGACCAGTGAGGATAAACACTGAAAAATAAGTACCATTGGCGTGGAGTACAAAGAGCCAAAATGGGAAGCATGTGAGGAGGGGACAGGAGAAGTGCTTTGGGAAGATGAGAAGTGGTCTCACAGTGACCAGGAGTTGGGTTTTTATGGTTGAAGCCCTGAAGAGTCTGCCTTTCAGACTGGCAGGATCTGATTTGCATCTCCAAGGCAACTTGCTGGCTGTTGAGTAAAGAGTTGACTGTGGAGCTGTGTTGCAGTCAGAGTTTGCAAGGAGAACAAGTCAATATGGGACACATAATTTACAGAATTATTTTATAATAGTCACCCAAAGAGTCAGACATGAAAAGTACAGCAAATCTGTCCACACACTACAGACCCCCACAAAATTCAGCTGAGGGCCTGGATCACATGGAAACATCCTTTTTAAGTCTGCCTGGAGGCCTAGATCCCAGGACAATGTCTCATGCAAGTCTGTTTCATGGATCTGCACTGGAAAGCCCCAAAGGTGAGCAGTGGGCACAGCAGGGTGAAGGGTCTGTGCCAGAAGGCTGAGGAATCTGCATTGGAGCCAGGAAGCAATGCTTAAAGCAAGGACCAGGGCTCCCCCAAAAAGTACCACAGCCATCTTCAGTGACAGTGAGGTCCTGAGCTCCTCCGACAGTGAGAACAGCTGAGTTCATATCAGGAAGCCAGTGTGACAGGCTTCTCCTGCAGACACAACAACACACATCTTCCCCTCCAGAGCCAGGAAGCGATGATCAGTTTAAGGACCAGAGCACCCCAAAGTGAACCACAGCCATTCTCTGTGACAAGGTCCTGAGCTCCTCTGATGAGAACAGCCAAGTTTATATCAGGAAAGAAGTTCGACAAGCTCCTCCAGGAGAACCAATGGCAACAGGAGCACCAACACCACGGATAACCAGCAACACTACTCTTTCCTTCTAGTTCTTTTTCTGTTGGCAACAGTCCTCAGGTGGGCCATCCACGCTCAGCACCACGCTGATTCAGCTCAGCTGGTGTTATAAGTTGACACCAGTATTCAATCCACTAAAACTCTGAGGACTCAGACTTGCTGGAAAACCACTGTTGCAGTCTAGGAGAAAGGTCACAGTGTCTTGGTTTAGGGAGATGGGAAGAAATTGAGGAGTACATGTTTCGGTATCTGGATGTGTGGATGCGTTAGTTTCAGTGTAAGGAGACTTATATAGAGGAATGCTGTGTTTTTGTTCTGAGCAGAAAGGTGTGAGAAGAGTGAAGTTTTGTAAGAATATGAGGAGGGAAAATTACAAGTTACTATGTGGTTATATTAAGCATATGATTCCTTGTAGACATTCCAATAGAGAGGTCAGGTACCTGGCCGGACAGCTTCCTGCGGCGTTAGGAGGGAACCCGGATTTGAGACGTGAACAGGGGGACAGGACGGTCAGCGCGGGAGCAGATGAGATCACCAGGAGCAGAGGGGCCGCATGCAGAAAGGGCAGAGTGACCTGAGGCGAGAGGGTGCGGAGGTACCAGCCCTGGAGAGCGGGAGGCCACGGGAGCTCAGGAAGACTCGTGCTTGTGAATTTTAGCAACACAAATAGCAGGAGAAAAAGGGTGTGCTTCAAGGCCACGTATTTCAGAGGTTTAGCTGTTAACATCCTTCTGCCTTGGGATAAACTAGCTCGCAAGTGAAGAGTTGAGATGGGTGTGCATAAGATTGTGCAATTGCAGTTGCGCCAGTGGCCGTAGCGTCCGCGTGGAGGTCAGGGTGTCCAAAGCGGGAGGGCGAGATGAAAAAGGAGAGGAAGCAGCCAGCTCCCGAGTCAACTTCGGACCTCTTTAATAGAAGCTTTTTTGTGAGAAAGAAACGAGTGGAAACAAGAACTAAGCGTACCCTGTACGTGTACCCAGATCCCACAGTGAAAGGGGTCATCATGGATCACGTTTTAATTAATAAATTAAAATAGAAACGGGGTTCTCTGTTGCTGATGCGCTGACGGCCTGGTTTGCTTTCACCTCCTCTCAGCTCCCTTCGCCGTAGTTAGGATGTACGCTATTTACTTTACTATCTCGCCAGCCTGTTGCCCATGCGGCTGATGGAGAAAGCAGTCCTCTTCCTCTGCTCTGTGCTCCTTTAGGGGTTCATACAACAGGGGACCCCAGATGTCCCGTTCTTAGCAGAAATGTGTCTCCTGCCGAGCCCGGTTCAGGCCTTTTTGTTGTCTGTCACAGAGCACCGTTCCCCTTCAGTTGAGATGAAACCCCTATCCCACAGATCTCAGACTCAGAGGGAGGAGTGTCTCTCTGCCACCCTATAGATTTTTTCTTTTTTTTTAATCTCTCCAAATACTTTTAACTCCTACATCTGGATGCCAAGAGCACAGTGGTCATCCCTTTGTATGAAGAAAGAAAGAAATTCTCATGGAATTCATCAGCGTGCTCTTCTCCAGGCTGTGCCACGGACTTGACAAGTGTTTTCAGACCTAGCTGGGCCTCTGCAATGGCCACCATCTCAGATTGAGCCAAACTCTTTCTTCCATAGATGAAGGGATTTATGGGATTTAGAAGAGATGGAAGGCACACAACAATGAAGCATACAAAAAATTGGTATCTTAGAGCCCTAGGCGAGGAAAGAAGAGAGTCTAATTCTTTTATTCTTCACCGAGGAAATCAAAAATCATGTAATTTTAAATGCTGTGTCTAAAGGAATGAAGTTCAACAGTTATACAACTTGGAAATGAACTTGGTTCCCTTGAATCCCAGGCTGTTTCCTCTTTCAGATAGAGGAAAACACACACGTGCACACACAGCCACCCACACCCACCCATACCCACACACACCCCACACGTGTGCACACACCCACACACACACCTGCCCGCACCCACCCACACCCACACATGCAGATGCACACACATGCCCCCACACACGAATGCCACTGTAGAAGAATTTTTAATACGGTTTAGTTGAAGAGGTACATTCAATTTCTGTACACTTGGAAGCAAGAATAAGATCCACTATCATATGTGAACGTACCACATAATGCCTTTGCAAACTAAAGTGTAATTCTTAGCTAAGTTCTCTTTGTTTCAAACTTCAAGTTTATTTCCTTGTAATGTAGAAGCAACACTTTTGGCTGCAACTGTTGGGGGATGGAGAGCTCAGCTGTTGACAAGAAATGAAAACTCATAATATTTGACTTCTGAATTCTTACGTATCTTGAGACTAGCATAGCATGAAAAAACATTCAAAGTGGTATGTGTTTATGGGAACACCTGGTCAGTTGAAATGCAAATCTAATTGAACTAATCATTTTGCTTAATGAATTAGTGTCATCAGTTGAACACATGGCTTTTTTTTTTTTTATTAAATAAATTGTTAGTGGTTTTAGAACTTACTTATCTATGCAGGGACACGATTTCACAGGAATCTATGGAAATCAGATTCCTTAAGTGTGTAGTTAGATAAACACAGTCTCTACTGATCCAATCTGAGTTTCATATTGTAGGCAGAATAATCCTTATAAAACTTTTGTTAAACATTTTTGCCAATACCCGCTTTCTCACAGAATGGATTGCAAACTTTCTGTGGCAATTAGAGTCCTTGCCATCTACTTCAGCTTACCCTGTCTCCCATAAAGTGGAAGCATCACACTGTGCATTTCCATTTGTACTCATTTGACACATTTTGCAATTCTTCCCCAATCTTCCATATTGCCAGATGTCTGTTGTACCTTTGATGTCATTTTTTTGCACGTTCTCCTTCCTGTTAACCTATACTTGGTTGGTAATTTTCATTATAAGTTACAGTGTTTCATAGTATCTCTGTTTCTTCTGACAGTGCTTTACAGTATTTACTGCCATATCGCTCTATGCTTGCTTTTTCATATGTGCAGAAATGTGTAGAAATATTAGTCGATACACAAGACCTTGCATTGTTTCTATTCATTCTTCAGTCTTGTGTACTTATGACATGAGATCAGATAACATGGTGAATATTTAAATGTCTAAAATGTACCGTAGAACAGACACATTGTTATTAATCCCTCTCAAAAGACTCCCCTCACTTCAGAGTCACTTATTCCTTTATTCTTGCCAGTTTCTGAAACATTTCTGGAAGTCTTCTTACATGGGTGTATTTAGTTGTGCTGTCCTATCTGCCTTCATATCCTGAATCAAATTGAAATGTTTACATTTTGCCATCGTTTTCACTTTGGGGAGGAACCAAGAATAGCAGGGTGCCTGTCCAGTGAATGAGGTGAATGCAGACACTGTAGGCTTTTTATGAGCCTGCTTTTTTATTGGATGACACTTGGCAGTAGAAGTCTTTTTTTTTAAAGCATACCTTGTAAAGACATTCATGAAATAAGATATCCAGATCTGCTTCAGAAAGTGTCAAGCATGGGATGTGTGTTTGCAAAGAGGAGGAGGATTTCAAGGAGGGTTAATGGTAGTGTGTCTTTTACTATAATGACTTTTTTTAAATTTAAGCACTGACCATACTTCTATTTTCTTTCTTTTCTTTTCTTTTTTTTTTTTTTTGCCAGGGTTCAAACTCAGGACCTCGCACTTGCCAGGCAGGTGCTTATGCCACTGAGCTAAATCCCGGCCTTGACCATATTTTTCAATCCTCATTAGTGTGAACTTCTACTGCACTAGGGAAATGGTGCTGACATCCAAATCAATGTTTTTCTTTGTCTCCATCAATGATATTTTCATCTTTATTCTCATTTTCTTTCCTTTTGTCTAACATGTAGTATTACTGGATACCTGTTCATTCCTGAAATATTGCTGATTATATTTTAAGCATATCATTTTCCAGTGTCTTCCAATTTTCTGACTTATTTCCTGTTAGAAACTCAAGGTGTAATTGGAGGAGAGATGTGATCTTCCATGAAATGTCATCAGTGCTCACCATTGCCAGCAGTAAATTCACGGCTCTTCGCAGTTTTAGCACATCTAATGTTCGTACAGGGTTTGCAGTAGCTGTATCAGAAGGCCTTCAAAATGTCATGCACACTTAGCCCATGGCTGAGGCTGTTACCCTACGTCTGCAGTGCTGTCTCACGCTTTGCAAGTTGAGAAAATCATACTGATCCAAAATGTCACTCCACTGTGCTATTTCCTCTCCATGATTGGTGCACAGAAACTTAGCATTTGCCTTTGTGTGGACTTAGCATGTTTTACTTGTGTTAGAAATTTTAGTAATGGTACATTTCACACATGGAAAGGTTTTTAGAAATCTCTTTTCCCATTTAGCAATTTGCTCTGTTAGGTTAGGGTTTATACTAACTAGTCTGCATATGCAGTGCTCAATACAGTATAAGTGAAATTTTAAGTATTTATCCCTTTCATGATAGTCATCTAGCAAAGCTTTTTAGTGAGGAAAACTCTGTAGTGTTTTTCCTTATCACTCTCTATAAAAGAAATCTGGCAGAAATTTAATAAAAAATATATTTTCTACAATTTAAATAATGACTTTGCAGTGAATAGGGTAAAAATGTTGACTCTTCATAATTACTAAAACAAAATTAAATGTTTAAGTCAAATTTTTACAATATCACACTACCTCAATATTTATTTTATCTGTCAGATCATTCTAATTCAGTTAATACTTATGATAGCTCTTTTTCATATTTCATAATGTGTCATCTCTTACTTTCATCTGGTTTCTCATGTTGCAGTAAAAAAGATGGACCACAATTCTAAAAATACAGTGTTTTAAAATGAGTCAACAAAATACAGTGTGAACATTTTTGAAGTTCTCAGTCTGCCTTAAAACAGTGATTACTCATTTGATATTTCTCTTCTTGCTGTAATTTTCCTTCATTTACTTTATTGAACTCCATCCTGCTAAGGAATATAATTGAGCCTATTATGAGGCAGTCTGCACCCTGTTGAACCTTAACCCATAAAATAACCTTGTATGTGTCAAGGTACATTCTACAGTTCTTCTCATCTGCCAAAGGCCTTGAGACTAGAGAGCGAAGTCCAAATTACCTATGCTGTTCAACTGTGGGAAGGGTTTGGAGCCAGCCTTCACCACCCACAACATATGTCAATGACAAGGAGCACTACATGACTAAGCAAGACACTTATGTAAGTGCAGGAGCTAAGCACAATGGTTGTATATTGTACTTGCATGCAAATGAATAAATGAGGGCCTATATATATACACATTATATATATATATATATATGTATATATACATATATATATATATGTGCCACATTTTAACTCACTGCATTATATGTTCTGTGTAGTCTAGTATTATAAGGTTGTTGGCAAAGCAGCATTTATGATTTGACACATCACTGTGTTCTTTAAGTTTATTTCATTTTAGTTTATTAATACATGTGTGTAGTACAGAATGTTAGCATTTCTTTTGGGAAGCTGGTGCATGTACACAACATATCCTAATTCCCTTTTTCACCCCTTTTTCCTCTCTCCCACCCCATCCATACATCTCTTGACACCCTTCCTTTTTTGTACATATTTGTAATGCATAATGTTTACATTCCTGTGTGGAGTTGATGAGTATACATAACTTATCCCAAGTCTTTTTTTTCATGCCTTACCCCTTCCTTCTTTACCCCCTCACTCCACCTCTTGATCCCTCTCTCCCTAATTTTTATTATCTAGCTTTCATTTTGCTCTTTATTGTTACTTCCAGTTTGTCATTTAAGTGAAACCATGTGATACTTCAGCTAACACATCTGTGATAATGAACTGATTGTGTCATTTTGAGTCACTTGGTAGATGGGCTTAAGTAAGGAATGTGTTGCCTCCAAAATCCAAATAGGCCCACTAGACATGGTGTTTCTTCTTGGTTTTCGGGGGAACCAGATGCAACAACTTCCTTTTTACCTTAAAAGGGATATCTCTATATGGCCCACACTGCTGGACTCCTGGTCATCCTCCTGAGGTGGGAGGACCTTGAAATTTAGTTGGATTCATTTCCCATTCTCTGGCTGCAAGTGGATTACTAACAAATCTAGATCCACTTGGTTCAGTCAGCATAATGTCATCAATGTGATGGACCAGTGTGATACCCTGTGGGAGAGAAAGGTGATCAAGATCCCTGCAAACTAAATTGTGACACACGGCTGGAGAGTTAATGTAATCCTGAGGGCTGACAATGAAGGTGTCTTGTTGGCCTTGCCAGCTGAAAGAAATTTTTGATGGACTTTATGGATAGGTATGGAGAAGAAGGAATTTGCCAAATGGATAGCTGTATACCCAGTACCAGGAGAGGTGTTCATCTGCCCAAGCATGGAAACCACATCTAATATGGTGCTGTAGCTGGAGATACCACTTGATTCAGTTGATGGTAATCTACTGTCGTTCTCCATGACCCATCTGTCTTCTGCATGGGCCAGGTAGGAATATTAAAAGGAGACGTGGTGAGAACCATCACCTCTGCATCTTCAGAGGTCCTTGATAGTGGCACTGACCTCTGCAAACCATCCAGGGACAAGATATTGCTTTTGGTTTACTCTTTTCCCAGGTAAAGTCCACTATCATGGCTTCCATTTGGCCTTTCCAATCATAATAACACTCACACTATAGGTTAAGGAACCATTGTGAAGATTCTGCCAAGTACTAAGTATATCTATCCCACTTACGCATTCTGGAACAGGAGAAACAACAAGATAGATTGGAGGATGTGCCAGACCCACTGTAGGTCAAACCTTTCCAAAACTCCATTGATCACTTGACCTCCATTGGCTCCTACTCTTACTGGAGGGCCACAGTGATGTTTTGAGTTCCCTGCAATCAGAGTTAGTTCAGAACCAGTGTCCAGTAGTTCCTGAAATGTCTGATCTTTTCCCTTACCCCATTGTAAAGATATCCTGCTAAAAGACCTTAGGTTCCTTTGGAGAAGGATGGGGGAAAGATTGACAATATAAGTATTTGTTGGTACAACAGCATTCTTCCTCACTGGGACCTGATCTCCATTTCATTCAAGGAGTTTTGGCTCTTTAAACTTTCTCAAATCTGGGAACTGGTTGAGGGGTCGTGCATGATTTCTTGTTACTGCAATTTTAAGTAGGTTTCTGTTCATTTGTCCTTAACTTTTCCCGATTATGTATGATTCTAGAAAAACCTTTGTAGGCATCCTGTTTCACTTTTGAGAACACCTCGGCTAATCAGCCAGAGCCACAGCTCTTCAAGTGTCAGACCATCGTGATTATGGTTCTGATCCTGCTACCCGTACAACAGGTACATGTACCCCGCCTTTGGCAGTTAAGTGCTGCCACTTGACCTTTGCTACTCCAGGATCCAATCAAACCCATTGCTGTTAAATTTTCCAATTGGGTAACTGCATTCCACAGCCTCAGATACGGCACACAGAGAAGAGCAATGGCAGGGCTCTCCAGGGACACCAGTGCTCCCCTCCCAAATCTGTTTCTCACGGTGTTAGTGAAGGGCACATTGTGTGAATCATCCCGGTGTGTCAGATTTGGCTAAACAAGACAAAGATATCTGGGGAAGAGGTATGCAGCTAAACCTTCCCATATAGGCAAGGACTGTAAAAATATTTGTATCCCATGTAAGTGCTCATCAAAAAAGTGACCTCAGCAGAAGAGAATTTTAATGATCAAGTGGATAGGATCACCTATTCTGTAGATAGCAATGAACCTCTTTCTTCAGCCCCTGCCATTCCCAGTGGGCTCATGAACAGAGTGGCCATGGTGGCAGAGATGGAGATTATGCATGGACTCAGCAACATGGACTTCCAGTTACCAAGGCTCATACGGCTGTAGCCACTGCTGAATGCCCAATGCCCAGTGTGCCAGCAGCAGAGAGCAACACTGAGTTCCTGATATGACATCATTCCCCAGGGTGATCACTCTGTGACCTGGTGGAAGGTTGATTCTATCAGACTGCTTCCATCATGGAATGGGAGTGCTTTATCCTTACTGGTATATATACTTATTCTGGGTATGGATTTGCCTTCCCTGCATGGAATGCTCCTGCCAAACCTGCCATCTGTGGACTCACAGAATGCCTTATCCACCATAATGGAATTTCACACAGCATGGCCGCTGACCAAGGAACACATTTTGTGGCCAAAGAAGTGAGCCAATGGGCTTATGCTCATGGAATTTACTGGTCTTACCGTGTTCTTCAACATCCAGAAGCAGCTGGATTTATAGAAAGGTGGGATGGTCTTTTGAAGACAATTACAATGACAAATAGGTGGTGATAACTTGCAGACCTGTGGAAAATTCTTCAAAAGGCTGTCTGTGCTTTCAGTTAGCAACCACGGTATGGTACTGTGTCTATCATAGCCAGAATTCACAGGTCCAGAAATCAAGGGATGGAAGTGTGAATAGTATCACTCACCATTATGTGCAATGATCCGCTAGCAAATGTTTTGCTTCCTGTTCCCACAATTTTAGCTCTACTGGCTTAGAAGTCCTAGTTCCAGAGGGGAGAAGGCTTGTACCAAGAAGCACAACAATGAAACTGTTGAACTTCACGCTGAGACTTCTCCCTGGTCATTTTGATCTCATGCTTCTGAGTAAACAAGCTAAAAAGGCAGTTACAGTGTTGACAGGGTGATTGACCCAGACTATCAAGGAGAGGTTGGACTATTATTCTCCAGTGGAAGAAAGGAAAAATATACTTGGAATGCAGGTAGCCCCCGGAACGCCTCATTGTATTACCATGGCCTGTTACTGAAGTTAATGGGAAGCTACAACAGCGCTATGCAGGCAGGATGACAAATGGTCCACAGTCTTCAGGAATGAAGGTGTGGATCATTCCAGCCAGAAGAAAACCAAGCCTTACTGAGGTTCGTGCTGAAGGCCAAGGGAATACAGAATGGAGAGTAAAAGAAGGTAGTTCTAAATACCAACCACGACCCCATGATCCGTTACAGAAACTAGGATTGTAATTGTAATAGTTCTCTCCTAATGTGCTTCCTATGTAATGTAATGTTGATAGACTTGATTTTGGTTCTTAAATATTGTTAAGCCTATCTTATAATATTCAAGTTATGAAATGGTAGGAGAAAGCATCACCCAAGGGGAAGGTACCTCCTATTCTGGAGAGGGAATTAGTGCATTTCCTTTTGCATGCTGAGAAGTTGTAGCATTTTAGGCATAACTGTGAAATTGCCATTGTATCTAGAAACTACTGTGGTTTCAGGAAATGTGTCTGGTTCTCAAGTTGACAAGGGATGGATTGTGATAGTTAACAGATTGTGTCCAAATGAGTAAATGCCAAACTAAAATGGATCAGCATAGTTTTGGGTTTTACTGAATTCAGAAGACCAAAATAAAGTCTTGTCACCTGGATGGACTGAGAGGGTAACAAAGAAGGAAGGCGTGGTTCTGTTCCTTCAGAGGAGCCCCAGTCCTCACCTTGGATGTCTTCTCCTGGTTTCCAAAGAAGACTCGTCAGCCTCCTGGTAGGGACTCTCATGGGACTCTACAGTGAGCCCTAGGCCGTTGACTGTATCCTTCCGCTCTCCAGTGCACAAACAGCCCTTTTGCACTTTTTTACGCCTGACTCTGTGGGCAGTCAATGCAAGTCAATCTTGTAATTTCTTATGTATTTGTATATCTAGCATTAAATCTGCTTCTGTAGTAAACACTGACTGATACAGTGTCTGATTTATTTCACTGAATGTTATGGTCTAAAAGTACATCAGTTTTTCTATGAATAACTCAAGTTTGTCTTTCTTTATGGCAGAGTTGTATCCCATGGTGTGTAAATACATTTTTTTTTATCCATTCATCCATTGATGGACATAGAAGACACTCTCAAGATTTATATATTATTAATTGTGCCACATAGCTCTGTCATAAAGTTGATGGATTTCTTTTTAATTCTTGGGTATTTGTCTTTGTTTTTTCAAAATATAAAGGCATAATACTATTGCCTAAAAGCATCATATAAATCAAATACCCACATGATTGCAATTATTACATTTTAATCTGTCTACCAGGGTTTATGTAGTCATAAAAAGCATTCTTTCATAGTCACCCATTTGTCAGATTATCGGAAATAAGCAACTACTGTCTGTGACTTCCAGGTAACCCCTCTAATATTTCTAGATTAGAATTTCGGTCGGGAGGCTGAGGTAGGCGGAGCGTTGTGAGTTCGAGGCCGGCTTGGGCTACAACGGGAGTGCAAGGCCGGCCTGAGCTACATAGTGCGACCCTGCCTCAAAAAACCAGGGCCGGGAGTTTGGCTCAGTGCCTTAAGTGCCTGCCCTGGCAGGCGCAAGGTTGTGAGTTCAATCCCTGGTGCCGCAAAAAAAAAAAAAAATAAAAAAAATAAAAAAAAAGAATTTCGGATGTACACAGATAAATTGAAAGTTTTCAAATAATTTTATAAACCAGTGTTAACGTTTTATATGTAAAAAAAATACAAAAACCATGTACACTGTAAACAGTGCAGCAAAAAAAGTAAGCAAAACTGTTTACTCAGTAAATTGCTCACATTTGTTTCCATTCCAGATACTTTACAGCATTTAACTGAAACACTAGTTTATTTGTAATTTGTATTCTGTGTATTCACATACTGCTATACAGAATAGACCAGTTGACTTTAAATTATTTTTCATACTTGTATAATAATCTAGGAATTTGATATTCTAAAATTTACATGATACTCATTGTCATTTACTTTTTTCCTATAAAAACTTCGCTAGGGTTTATTATAAAGATTTAAATCAGCTCACATCCTACATTTAAAAATACTAATAATTTGACTAGCCAGCAACAATGACTATTAAAAACTGGACTAGAACTTGAATATTTTAAGTCACTAGTTCTCCTCCTTTAGATATGTTGTACCATAAATATATAACTGATGTTTATATTTTTTAATATTTCTTTTTTTTGTGGCACCGGGGATCAAACTCACAACCTTGCACATGCCAGGCAGGCGCTTAAGCCACTGAGCTAAATTCCCGGTCTGATGTTTATATTTTTTAAAATTTGGATTGGGACTGGGAGGAGCGCACCAATAAGCCAAGCAGGCAATCTTTCTGTTAAGCTGTGCAAGTCATGTGGGGTCCAGGAAGAGAGAAGTCAGATAGCGCCTTCCATGAGCCTACCGGTGGGCAGGCTGAGAATCAAGAACTGACCCCCTGCCCCGTAAGCAGCCAACTGGTTCAGAGGACAGGGTAAGTTGATAGCAACTGGGGTACAAAAAGCAACTGGACGCTTGTATTGTTTGGTTGACTCTGCAGGCCTGGGGCCAGAGGTCTGAACATCTCTTGGGAGGATGACAGTATACAATACAGCAAATATGGAGAATTTTCTTTTATATTGTTTTTGAAATCCAATATTGTTCTCACTGTTTTTGTTTTGGTCCAATTAATTCTTTTGCTTTATTCAATGTTCTGTTTTGATTCGTTTTATTCTGTTTTGTTTTTGGTTTGATTTTGTTATATCTGATGGAATGAACAAGTATTGTGAAGATAACAAGATATACTAGGGTAGCCGTTGTTGTTTTCCTATTATCTGTTTCAAGGTTCTGTACCAGTTTTGACTGGCTTTATTGTTTTGTTTTGTTGGATTTTATTATCTTTAAAATAAAAAAATGGAAAAATTTAGACAATATATGATAAGAATATATATTTTTGTAATCAGAAATTTTATGAAAATGTATTTTGGCCACTTTTCATATTTATATGTCACAGTTATGTACGTAGCATTTTCATTTTGGAATATAGCATAGTTGCATTTTAAGAATATATATATTCATGTATCTAAACATACATATATATTTGTGTATATAAATATATATATTTGTGTACATAAATATATATATTGGATGTTTTAAACATCATTACAATAAACACACAATTCTATTGGTATAGAATTGTTTTACTAGTTAGCTAGGATAAATTTTTCAAGTTTTGTTAAAGGCATGCATATTTTTAAAACTTTAATTCTGATGGACTGGATAACTTCCAAAAATGTTATGTAAAGTTATATTCACAGCAGGAAGGATGTAACACTGCTTAGTCTTTTGGACCATTTAAAAAGTATTGTGTAACAAGAATTACAATATGTAACCATGGTACAAAATATCTAAAGCCCAAATTTAGTTGTAGACAATGACGGATACATGTAACAATTGTGCTTTCTTACTGTTGTAGCTGTTGCTACTATTTACACTATGTTATAATGGTTATATTGAATATAACCCTTCTGTATCACATAAAATTGATAGTAATTCTTTAATGTGAAAGCAACTAGCAGTTTTTGTCAGTTAATCACAAATTCTAAAATGCAAATAAACATACCATGTTTCTGATGCCCAAGCAGCTGCAGCCCAATCTTTAGTAATTTGTAGGAACAGTTCATTCACATTAAGGATTTAAAAATGTTTGTGTGTATTCCACTCAAGCGATAACTCAGAAATCTGTAAAATATTTGTTTAAGAACTGGATTTTCCTGCAGGAGATACTATGCCACTTTATCAGTGGAACAACACAAAACAGCTCATTTGGTTAAGTTGATCATTAGTTGAGAGTTGCAAGAATTTTGTGAACTGGGTGTTATGAAAACATTTATTAAGCAAGCAAATTCTCAGTTAGTTTTCCTAAATTTAATACCTAGTCACAAAAATTCATCTTTAAAGGTACAGTCTTTATTATGCCTTAAAGACTTCTCTAAAGTATTTTTTAAATTAGTTTAGTAAGATTATTTCAAGGTCAGATGGATCCAATTTTCTTTTTCCTCTGGAAAAATAAAGTGAAATCAAATCAAATCAAATCAAATCAGCTCCCTGGATTCCTATAGATTATTTTAGATCTGGCATTTTGTGGTTTCAAAAGTACAGTCTCATGTTTGTTTTTGTGATACCATCCCCTACCTGGTCAGCTAGAGTCACAGAATCCACAGCTAGTTTCTGTTCACTGAAACAAGTCTGAAACTTACCACACTGTTGCCTGTGTACTCCAGTAAAGGAAAAAAGCAAAAACCCAAAGAAAAGCAAAAACCTCTTTTCAAGATCTTTCTTTGGCTACCCCTAATTATACATTTTCTACACTTAAGATTCTTATTTTCAGGCCTAGTCTATTTTCAAAACTATTCTGATGGAATCATTTTTCATGAAAGAGATTGCAAACACACACTCGCTATGGGGTATGAATGGATGAAATGGAAATACCAAACTAAATCGCATACAGCGATCATACATGTCTCTCAGAATGTATTACCATTCATGATATTCTATACAGGTAACTCATAAAGTTCACTTTGTATATGTTCAGTGATATCTTCAAGAAGGAAGATGAAGGACAGACCAAAAGAGGAGAAAGAATAGAGAGGCAGAAGGAGCGTGACTAGTGAATAAATGAAGGCCTGCATAGCCAACTGTTATCAGAGAATAAGGCGCAGCAGCGTTTTTCTGGTTGTGAGCAGAAGACCACCTGCAAAAAATTGTGTGCTTGTTAAAGTAGTGATATCTACTTGTTACCTCATGACTGTAAAGTCTTTTTGGAAGGGCTCATGTTCTGGGCTTTTGTTTTAAGTTTGGTTTTGTTTGGAACCAGCAATTGAGCCCAGGGCTTCAACCCAGGGCATCAACCAGAAATTGAACTCCAAATACTCTTTGTACCAACAGAGCCACAGCCATAGCCCTATACTTCTGTATTTTTCTTGAGTGCCAGATATGTGTCTTGTACCCACTGAAGTTTGAGTTATTAAAACTGAACTATTAAACTTAAGTATAAAGTTAATTGAAAATTCTGACCTTTGGTGCAATGTTTTTAAAAATATTATATTGGCTAGGAAAATCTATTCATGCATCATGATTTGTCTTAAAGCATAACAAAATGCATAAATTCTAAGAACACTCTATGAAAATAAAATTTCATGCAGAACACACTAGAAAGCAAAAACTGAAAGGACATTTTCATTCCATTCTGTTCCTGGCTGTTGGAAGGCGCATCCTTGAAACAGGAGTAGGGGAATTTTAAAACGACTTTTACTTAGAATTTTTCTTTTAACAAAACCTAAGTAATGTGGTTAATGTTTAGGTAACAAATTAATCAAGATAGGTAGCTGTAGTCTCTGTCTGAATTATGATTTATAAAAATTACTTTAAGAATTTTATATACAATGTGTTTGCCTGGAAAGCTGTAAATCAATTGATGATGAAAAATATTTTACCTAGGAAAAAATTATTATGATCTAAATAATAAATACTAGTGGGTGATAGGGGTTATCTTTCCAAAGCTTCATGTGGCCATAGGTGGGGCTTTTCAGAGGTAGCCGGATCTAGGCTGTGTGATGCTGGGCTCAAGGCTGTGTTGGTTTGGCAGAGTTCTGAGTGTGGATGATGGGAAGGCGCACCCTGACCCTTAGGGTGTGCAGACTGGATAGAGCCTCAGGGACGGGAGGAGGCTGCTGTGGTTGTTTGTTGTTTACTGCTTTGCTCCTTCACTGCTTTGCTGCCTTCTGCCGACCATGAACTGTTCCTCCTCTGTGTTGTCCCTCTGCCATGTCCCCTTGGAACCAGCCACTGTGAAGTGAAACCTGTAAACTATAAACCAAATCAGCCTTTCCTCTTTTAACTTTGGGTATTGGTTATTTTGTCACAGAAACGAGAGAAGTCACCAAGGTAGAATTAAAAGTAACCAAGACTTATTGTTAATGGTGAGTTTTTTATAAACTATAATATATATATATATATAATATATATAACATAATATGTGAAATATATATATATAAAATACTATATAAAATACAATATATGTTTTATAAACTATATCTAGGACTAAGTATTTAATATATAGTTTTAATAAACTATACATTTACATAAAATATAATAAACTATATTCTATAAACTATATATATTTAAGGCTAAATGTTTTAATTGTGACTTTTGAGATCATAAACTTGTTTCTGTGTATAGTTTAATTTTTCTCTTCTAATATTGTTAGTATAAAAAAAAACCAAGAGGTAAATGCACTGTACTAGCGGTCAAATGCTCATTTTGTATTTCTTTCATTTTAAAAAGATACTGCCAACATTGGTGCCAAAATTATTGACTATTAATGAAAAATTTCATTTCTTATGGCACTGTTTTTGACATGTGCATTTTAAGCTGTACTAACTTATTAGTCTATTCTTCTTTTCTCTCCAATGTTTGATATTGAATTGCAACACAAGCATAATATGCAAATCAAGAGACTTCTTTCCAAAGAATTGAAAACTTAATGTCAGAAAATGCATATTTTAGCATATATTATTTGGTGAAAAGTTCATTTTTATTTTTCTGCAAACTGCTGTAGGCTTTGGAGAAAGAGAATTTAGTGAGTCCCTGATTATACCGTATGTTTTAGAGCTTTTAACTTCTTCATGGTTGTTGAAGGATGTTTACATTGACTGTCCCTGGCATTGCACCAATTGTATTTTCTTCCTGTTGTTGCTGTTTCTTACTATTGTTGGTGCTGCTACTGTTTTCATTTGGCTAAACATGAGTGGGAAATTACAGAGTCGATCAGTGATAACAGCTACCTTCCTCCTGGTCAGGCTTTGTTGGGAAACTCTGATTCCTGTGGGAAATGGGTTATATCAGAATCCTTAGAGGGGAGTGGAAAAGGTTATCTATAATTAAAAATAACACACACAACACACACTCAATGCACACACATGTTTCTGAAATTAACTACCACCACTGCCACCTCCACCTGCAGCCACGTTGGGAATCCTCGCCCTGGTCACTACAGACAATGGCATGACCTTCAGCGACCCTTCACAGACAGGTGCTATACAAAGGAGGTGCTTATTAACAAATAGTTAAGTAGTTGTTGAGGCAGAGTGGGCCCACGATGTAGTAGAAAAGCTTTCAAACTAGTATTTGGAGACTGGCTTCTCATCAGCACTATTGAGGAGTACTTTGATATTCCCAGGCCTTAACTTCTTCATTCAGAGGTAGAATGATGTAGATTTTGAGCAGCACGGGACTTAGAGTGAATAAAAGGCAGAACTGACAATCTAAATATATTATTTAAAATGAAAATATAAGACATGCATTTGACATAAATATATATAATAGGCAAAAGAATATGACCAGAGCATCTTGAAAGTGTAAGGTAATGGACGCCATGTGGCCAACTGATCAAGTAAAGAGAAACAGTAGCAGTGTGTTTATTCTAAACTGGTATGAGAGAAATTAGAAAGTAAATTAACCATATGATATTATAAAATGTGCTTTTAAATAATATTTTCTACTTTATAAACTGTAATAGTACTTTTGTATTATTTGATCCAGATAACAATATGCAATTTTTTTTTTAGTTTTTCACCCTATAATTTTATAAGGGCTATTTAAATACAATCTACCAAATCTGATTAAAAGGATACAGTCACATTATATTTTCTATACTCAGTCATGCCTGAATGTGTTACTATTTACTGTCTCAACGATAACTTACAATCTATGTCTAATTTAATTATACTATGCTATTTTGTTCATATAGAATTCTTTTACATACAGCATTTTAATTCTTAGGTACTTACATTTTCTGTAAAAGCTCTTGAGTTTTTCATGTTTGTATATAATCATACAAAAGTATCTAAGCTTATATGTTACATGAATAATATGGTCATAAGTATGGGGTTCATATTTTGTGGTGTGGTTTGTTTTGTCTTGTTTTGTTTTGCTATTGGTGATTAAACTGGGGCCTTCCCTCTAAGCGACCTCCTCAGTCTTTTTTAATTTGAGACAGTGTCTCGCTGAGTCAGGCTAGACAGGCTGGGCTTAAACTCTTGATCCTCCTGCCTTAGCTTCCCAGAGTGCATGAATTACAAATGGTATTGTTTTTATTAGTGTTGATTACCGTGTCATGTCAAGTAAATTAGTTTTGACAGATACAGCACATCAGAATGTACAGGCACTACTTTAGGTGTGGGAAGAAATGTAATATGGTATAGATTGACATAAACTGATACATGATTAAATCAATGAAGACTTTAAGAAGTTAGTGAAGAAGAGATCATTTTTAATTACAGTAAATAAAAATTTTAATGGCACAATTAGAATTACTTGCACTGTACTTTTACAGAAGATCAGGTTTGAACAACTGCAGGGAGAAAGATGTGATTAAAACATGTGGTTGGGTGTGTAATGTGTTTTCCAGAAATATCAAGGACATAGGTATATTAGCTTCAGTGTTTCACAGGCCTCCTGTGACTGCTACATGTGGGTGGAACCTCATTACAAAGAAGTTTAAAAACAGTTAAGAGACTGAAATGTATCCTGTGGGCAGTAGTAGATAAAAGAAACATTTGCACTATTACATGTCCTTAAAGACAGCCTAATCTATCTTTATTCTAATTTCTGAGTCAATTCATTCAAAGGAAGGTCTGTTTTGTGAATAAGTGTACTTCAGAGAGTTTTAAAATTTTGTAGGTGAGATTATTATATTGTCAGTAGAAATGAAAGATTGTGTTTTAATAATATTTTGGCAGATAATCCTAACAGGCTCTTAGTTATCTAGCTACCATACCTTGCTAATTTAACCAATTCCTGTAGCAATGACTCTACAAGTCTATGTCCTAAATGACATATGAAGTCTGTTGTTATCACAAAGAGTCTTTAATTGGGTGCTTACTTGTGAATTTTGCTCCCACCAAGCAATGTTTGAAGATTGCTACTAGAGATTCTTCAAAAATTGAGCCACTCTCAAAATTCAGCACACCACCTTTTATCACTGGGCTAAATTGGGATTCATGTCAGTTAAATATGCTAATAGTCATAGCAACAAACAACTTTGAAAACAACAGATACCGGACCAAATATTACCTGCAACAAGCATAAGGCTTACACTAACTCAGAACTCATGGGTATCAGATTGTGAAAAGAGTTTGATTTGCCATGAGTAACAGAGAACCTTTTTCATTCTGATGATCCAGTAATCCAGGTCCCTCCGCTCAGCTGCTTTTAAGTGTTGAATGTAGAGGTTAAGTCAAAAGTTAAACTGCAGTTCTTAGTCTTATCTTTTCTTAACACTTACAAGTCAAACCTGTAAAATCTAAAGAGAGATTTCATTTATTTTTCAATTGTAATTCTAGCACTGAATCATTGCCCATTAGGCTAAATTTGTTAAAGTAAAGTGAAATTATCTGTTATTTATGAAGAAAACTGAACATGAGCACACAGTGTAATTTTGTTGTGCTGAATTCTTTAGGAGACCCTTAATATCTAATTTGTGATAAAAAATAAATTTTCTGAATTTAGTTTTTGTTAGAGATACTTTTACTAGTGACCACTCAGTGTTCAGGAGACCCACAAAGGAGTGATTTGATAATCAGAAATAATTGTGTGTGTGTGTGTGTGTGTGTACATGCATGAGTGTAGATGCCGTTTTATATGAGCTACATAAAAACTTTTCTCGAATTATGAAACTTACCTGAAGGAACAGTTATTGACTGTAAACCTATTTATGTGTATAACTGTACAAAACTGGCTTTTATTAACAAAACATGGTCTACAATCTTCAACATGCTAATATGTGCCTTGCTTTGTATGTTCTTAAAATAATCTAATAATTTACTTGCTATGTGTTGTGCTATATTTTACATCTTAAAATGTAATCATAATGAATGTATTTATCATTTTCAGATTGACTTGTGTCTCAGTTACTTTCCTCTTGTTGTTGAGACAAAATACGTGATGCCCAAAATGAAGGAAGGAAAGGTTTATTTCTTACAGTTCTTGGGGGTTTCAGTCCATACTCAGCTGGCTGCAGGGCAGGGTGGCATTGATGAGGGCCAGCTGTTCATGGCAGTTGCTGCAAAAATCAAAGTGCAAGAGAGGGAAGACACGCCTTCTTCCTGCCCTTACACTGTATTCCAGCTCCACCCCTGTGTGGGTGCAGCACTCACATCACCAATCCCAGTGCCAGACAACAAACCAATCACGAATGCCGGACTCAACCCCGTCCATGTTTACATGAGGCTTAAGTGGGGGCCATCAGACCAAACTATAACAACTTGTTTATTCACCAGACTCTGAAAATTACATTATATATTGAGCAATATTAAACTCTTTAGTTGCAAAGTATTGTCCTCCTCAGAATGAAGAGTTTCCAAACTGTGTGGCCTCTCTAAAAAAAAACTCGATACAATATGTCATAAGTTTAGATGAAATATTTTAAAACATAATGTCATAATATAATTGCTTTAATTCACCTAATAAGGATAAAAGGTATTTAAAATAGTATCCAGTATATTTTTAAATTAATTTTCATAAAACTTTGTCTTGAATGAAAAACATCAGTAGTTTATGCAGCCATGTTGGTGTCTTACAACATACTTACACGTCTTTTTAGCTTTCATTAGTTCCAATGAAATCCAAACAATTTTCCTTCTCTGGAAGAAGAATGGCATCAAATTAAAGATAAAATAAACTAGATACAGTGGACATAACCTTCTATTTGAAAATGTAACAATTAGCTTATTGTATATGAAAGGAACATAATGTTACTTCATTGATTTTAAATTAGTAAATTAGTAAATTTTATTTTGAATAACTGAGTACTCTTTAATATACTAAGATATATTGAATCTGAAATAAACCTAGGAATACTTAGTTTGAAACAAGTAACCAAACTAAGGTTATAGAAGTAAAAGTGATGATTATTTATTTTCATGAAATGATTAATTATCTGTACTAATTTATGACACCTTTAAATAGAGAGTCATTAGAAAACATAACCAAGAATATTAATACCTAATTATATAAAATTGATTTGTAATTAGCTCTACAGGAGCACAGAAGTAATTCCTACAGTATTAATGACAACCAGATTAAAGAGGAATGCTTTTTTCTCTTGCTATAATTAGTTTGGTTTACAATTCTTATTTATGAAACAAATATATTACTTATCTCTTCTGTAAATGAGTATGGCTCCTTGACTACCTCTTCTGTCACATGAAGCATTCAGTCATCTTGCTTTGCCTTAAAGATAATGATAGAATCCTACAAAGGTCACAGGTAGTGAGGAAAAGAAAAACAAGCACAAATGTAGACTGAGTTGTAAGCAAATGTTGATGTGTCTTAATCCTCCTACCTGTCCCCCGTAGGGGCCTGGGCCTTTGACTCTCGGGACTCCCTTTGCTGCCACAAACCCTAATTCTGTCGGTTGTCATTCTGCGATGTCTGTTCTGCTGTCAGCCCATCGATTTGATACAGATATGCTCGATGCATTCTCTCAAATCTTATTTGAGAAATATGTAGAGAAATTTCTTAAGCTTGATAGACTCAGGAAGCCAGCCCTGAATTTTAATCTTTGTAGTAGCCCGCATCTCTTATTATATCTATTCATGCTTGTTTTTGATACTGAACTCTTGGAAGTAAGGACACCTGTTTGCCCACCTCTGTGTTCTTAGAGGACAAGAACACCAGCACCGTATGTTTGACTGTCTTTGGTAGTTTATAAATACTTGTGAAATAAATGAATAGAAGAAAAAGTATCTGGCCTAATAGAGACACCAATAATCAAGGGTTTATTTAATCAATTTTGAAGGTATCAATAGTGAAAAATTTGTCCTTTTATATGTAAAATTCATGTTTCTGTACTTCACATTTTCTTTAAAGACAGGAGTTTGATTGTCTTGCTACCTTTTTTCCCTGTCTGAGTGCCCCTCCAGCTGATACCCCTGCACAATATAAAAGCCTGTTGAATTTAATATGCCACTGGAATACTAGAAAAGCACTTGTAAGTTCAAGCATGACAAGAACTCATATATAGAGCATATTCAGACAGACTCAACGCCCTAAGCATGTCTGGAAAATGGGTTTTCTATTAACCCCTTTGGTGGTTTTAAGGCTGAGTAAAATGGTAACGTATTTGGCTTAGTGCTGAGTACCTATACTAAGTTTTCAATAGAGTGTAACTACGGTTGTATTTCTTGTTGTTTTTCACAGCAAATGTATTTGTAAGTAGCAGAGCACCTGTTAAAAGCGGTGATGAATTACATGTGGGAAAGTTGTATAGTAGAACTCTGAGGGAAAAATAATCAATAATTTGTTTTTACCACTTTGTTGCTGTCAGTTTGATAATTCCAGTAAAGTAACTTTTGTGCTTGTAGTTTCAATATTTAATGTTGTGACTTTCATCACTTTAGATGAATATTATCTGAACAATTGAAAAATACATCTTTGGAGGTTGAAGGGCACAGAAGCAGGTGTGACTGAGTTGCTTTTCTTTGATCTTAAGCTGAAAAAACTCGGGGACGAATGTTGTTGTAACACCTGACCCTTCTCATTTTGCTGTGTTGCAAAGGAGACACCCAGACCACTGGCTGTGAGGGGAGAAGAAATGCCAATGCCATGCGTGTCACCTGTGTCCTCAGCCATCTCCACCCGCATACTCTCTGTGCAGTGGTGTCAGTGGCAAGGGGTACTGCAGCTGTACGTGAAGCAGAATTCTCATCATCCGCTTCCGTTAAGGCAGCTAGAGGAAGCCAGAACTGCTAGCATCTAGCACTGTGTGTGGCCCAAAGCACATCCTCAAGACTCCTCCCATTCCCTCCCTGTTCCTTACCCTGACTGCCGTGATGTGTGTAAGTCCACTGAAGAAGCGCAGGAACTTGGCTTGGGGGAAAGAGGAAGGTGGGAGATTTTGATTAAGAGTCAGTGGTTTGTCTTCCGTGAAATCTTTATGAGAAAAGAGAAAAGGCTTTGTGCTGGTACTTTGTATTCTTGGGCCCTCAATACTTTTCTGTATCTCATTTTTCTCCCATAAAATATGGGTTCAATTATTTATCTCTTGCAACTCTATTACTTGAAAATGACCCAAAGACCCAAAGAGATGTTTTATTATATTTTGTCACTATAGAATTTTGAAATACAGAAAATTCAAGGACAAAAACATCTCTTGATTCTTTACTTAGTGTTTCAGACTTCTCTCTTTCAAGCCCTTAGAGAAAAGTAGCTCTCTGAGAAAAGGTAAGTTTCAAGGAAACCAACAGTATCTCGGCAAAAGATTGCTAAGTGTGTATTTCACTATGTAAACACTTGAAGAGAGGAGAACAATGCAAGCGCAGGAGTTTCTTTCTCTTCAAATTTCACAGCTGTGGTCTGTTGCAGCAGTGTAGTCCAGTGTAAGGCATATCCTTTATTCCACTGGGAAAGTCATCCATTCTTCAGTGTATAGATATAACCTTCAGATTTCTCAACTTGGCAGGCACCTCTGACCATTTTTACCAGGCTATTTCTTGCCGGTTAGATGTGTTCTCCTTCACATCCTGACATCCGTCAGTTATCGACCTCCACTCTCAAATAGGGCAGTTTCTCCCTCCTATTGCGGTAGCCGCCTAACTGCCCGGTCGTTTCTCAGCTGTTTCCTCCTTCTGTCTCTGACAGCATTTCACCCTTTCTATCCAGATTCACTTCCTTGAACTCCTCTGCTCTGTGCTATATCCCCCGTCCATTCTTCTCCTCCTCTGTTACCCTGCCTTTCTTCCATTTGGGGAAGACTGTTTCTCAGTATAGTCATTCACTTGCGGAAGGTGAGTTTAGTGAGTACCAGTGGAGACAGAACTCGCAAAGCTCTGTGTCTAGTGTCGACATCTCCCAGAGGTCCCCAGCTGCCGCTGGGTGTTTCTGCCTCGAGCTACCTCAGAGTCCAGAGTTCCGCGTTGAAATGCATGCTTTCCCCCTGGGAAGTCATATTTGCTTAGAAATTCTCATATACTTATGCTGCTATTTATTCTACTTGAAATTTTCCTCCATGATTTTTACTTTCAGTCTCCACTTTTTTCCTCTCACTGTTACCAACTAGACTTTATTCCCTTTAGCCTGATCCGTTTCAGTAGCCTTACTGTTGCTTCCACATTAGTTATTTTTCCTTTCTGAATTCAACTTATATTTCTGCCAGATAAACATATTAATTACTGGTGTTGGATATATAATTTTCCTTCAAAGTGGTTTCCATTGCCTTCTGAAGTAATGTGGTTTCAGATTTCCAGGGTTGTCTTAGTTACTTTTCACTTGTTGCTGAGACAAAATACCTGACACCCAAGATTAGGGAAGGAAAGGTTTATTTCTTATAGTTCTCAGGGGTTTCCAGTCTATACTCAGTTGGCTCCAAGGCAGCATGGTGTGGTGGGGAAGCCATTCATAGCGGCTGCCAAATAGCAAGGCAAACCACTGAGAGAGAGAGAGACAGACAGACAGACAGACAGAGAGACAGAGAGAGAGAGAGAGAGAGAGAGAGAGTATGCGAGCAGAAGACCCGCGATCCTCCCACCCTTACCCTGTATGTCGGCTCCACCCCTGGGCAGGTACAACACTCACACCACCAATCTCAGCGCTGGACAAGAAACCAATCACGAAAGCCATACTCAGCCCCGTCCATGATTACATGAGGGCTTGGGGGGACACAGGCTCAACCAATACAAGGGTCATTCACCAGAAGGTGCCAGTCTGCCTGATTCAGTACCCAGCTTCCTATGCTGTGTAGTACACAGCTATTTCTACTGCAGGTATTCACATCTCTCTACTGTTGTCCTGTTTTTATCAAACTTTCTTTCCTATACATTACCTAAATTAATTCCTCTTAATTTCTATGTATCCTCCTTCCTGCCTGCCTTTCTTTCTACTCTCTCTTTTTTTTTCCAGTTTATCCATCTGTCTTTCTTAGGTTCTGTTTATCTGTTTACTTGACACAGACTTCTTTAAGCATCTTTTCTGTAGCCAGCACAGTTATGAACCTTGAAAGAACAACACAATGTTGATTCCAGGTCAGCTGTTACACTCCAGACAAAGGGACAGAAGATGCTTATGTCGTCACACCCTGGTAACTGTGGCTGTGACATACAGAAAGAGCACGGGGCTGGCTGCTTGTGATACCCGGCTCTCTTCCAGCCTTACCTTTTGCATGGGCCTCCTTTCATTTCCTTAGCCAGGCTGTAAATTTTAGACTCTAATAAGAATGGGAACCTCATGAAGACAAGTATATATATATATATATATTTGGGGTTTTTTTTTGCCAGTTTTTAAAAATTGTTTATCACAACATCCTAAGAGCAGATTGCAGTGAGTATTGTATAATCCTAGTCACATGAATGGTTGACACTCCTAGCTTTTTTTTTTAACCTCATTTTCTGACATGTCTATTATCCTGCTACAGTATATTCTGTGTTTATTTGTGTACTTATTTTTATCCTCTTTTCAGTCTCCAATCACCAGTCTGCATTTTACTTATTTTTTTCTAGCCTCACATTACTTAGCCTAGCATGTAGTACTCTAAATATTTTTTACTTTAATAAACAATATTCATTCAAACCTACCTTGATGACTTGAATACCAATATTAGTCAGTTGCTTTTTTTTGTGTATTGATAGTGGTCTAACTCTGCCACTTGATAATGTAATGTGCAATGACACCTATTATTGGTTTCTGTGAGTAAATTTGACTTTTCAGTGAAAATGGTCTCCCTCTTAATTTTTAAGTCTTTAAAACATGGCGTGGAATTATAGACTAAAAGGTTTAGAAAAGGATTGCTAATTTTAATAAACTCAACTGATAGCAAAGCTACTGTGTTAGTCAGTTTTCCACCACACTTGAGAAAAACGATTTGAAGGATGAAAGATTTATTTTAGCTCATGGTTTCACTTGCTTCTGGGCTTGTAATGAGGCAGGAGAAAGCAGCTTACTTTACAGCAGCCAGGACGCAGAGAGGGTTCGCCCCCGCGAGCCGCCTTCTCCTGCTGGACCCAGCCGCATCCAGCACCTCCCCTCCGAGCTCAGCGGTGGGTTTATCCACAGAGGAAGCCAGGGCTCTCATAACCCAGGCTTCTTCAGGAGACTCCGGTTCTGAACACAGGAGACTTTGGTGGACATTTTAGGTCTAAGCTACAGGAACTACATTATTTTCTTTAAACTTTTGCTGCATAAGCAAATCTACATAAATTTATTCCGTGATTTGATTATGAAATGAAACGATTTAACTTCCTGATACAAATGAATATTTAAAAAGCTGCATATAAAATTCATGTTTTTTGACTTTAATGTTTCTGTTCTTAAGACAAATATTAATTGATTTAATATTTTATAGACAACCAGGGACATAGGTGTTGCTGTTATTTTTCTATGTAGATGAAAAGCCTGAGGCTCTAGAACTTACATGAATTGTCCTGCCACACAGCTAGGAAGTAGAAACAGCTTTGGGTGAATCTGGTGCCTCTGAATCCAGATTCCATGCACCTGACCATGCTGCTCTTGGCCTCTGCTGTGTTTGCGTATTGTGCTTCACCAACACACAAGGCTGTCAAGTGCCATTTAGAAGATTAAGAGACTAAAGACTAATCTCAAGGACGTTCCTCAAAATGTTAGACAATTTAAAAGGCAACATTTTGTGTAGCCAGTCTTATCACACCAGAAGTAATGAATAATAATAATTAAAAAGGGCTGGGTGTGGTGGTGCGTGCCTGTTATCCTAGCCCTCAGGAGGCTGAGGCAAGAGGATCACTGTTAGTATGAGGTCAGTCTGGGCTACAAAGTAAATTTAAGACCAGCCTGAACTGCATTGTGAAACCATGTGTCAAAAAGAAAAAAAAAAAAAAAAAAAAAAAAAAAAAAAAAAAAAAACGGAGATGATATTAGCTATAGTAGTGAGATAGCTATAATACTAATAGCTGTATTCATATGATATTAATATATCAATAACTTTAATGTGATACATACAATTCTAGATTTCATCAAAATGCAGGCCCAAAAGCAGTCTCATGATCCCTCACAGAGAACAGAGAACCATTCCTTTTTGTTTAATTCTACCTTTTCTCATATTTATTCCACTTGAAATACATATTTAATATATTTGTGATGCTCTGTCATAAGAGTAGTTTAAAAGTTTTCTTCAAGTAGAGTGATTGTGCCCTTGGAATGCCAATATTCCTATTGCTTAGTAGATTTTCTTATTGAAATTCAAAAGCTACCCCCACAGATCGATCCCATGTGTATTTGAAACCCCTGGTCTCATACCAGAGGAATAGCTGATCATGCAGATCATTTTTTGTTTGTTTGTTTGTTTTGTGAAGTTTTAGTTTTAGATCTTTGGACTATAGTTTTAGAAACTCGATAGTGTCCTTGAGAGATAGAATTTGTCATCTAAGCATTTTATAAATCACTTTATTTTAGGCTACAGTCTAAATGACTTTGTGGTCATTAAAGTTAGTGACAATTTGCAAAGCCTGTGCTGCCACTAATCTTTGGAAACATCTTTTCCTTTGACACCCTACAAGAAAACTCTATTAGCTTACAAGCAGAGAGTATATCACTGCACTTCCGAAAGTCTGAAGCTAAAATAAACATAAAGTACAAAGCTTTAGGCATGAAGTTGATTGCTCCTGTCACATAACTCAAGTAACGGAAGAGGTCCAAGCCTGGAAGGGAGGAAGGTGCTGTGTATCAGGACTGCGGAATGGGACGCGGCCCCCACCAAATGGCGCCTGTGGAAGGTGCAGAGAAGGGTAATTGAAAGACTTAGGGTGGAGGATTATAGAATAAAAAAGAGATAATTCTAAAATTTGGGCATAGGAAAAAGTGGACTCAGACCAGTATGGTTAGTCTTCATACTTTTTTATGCTTTGGAATTTTTACATTTTGAAAGATAAACATTTTTTTTTTTAAATACTGAACCTTGGGTCCTCACAATGAGCTACATCCCCATTCTTTTTTTTTTTTTTTTTTTTTTTTTTTAATTTTGAGCCAGGGTCTGGTTAAGATGCCCAAGCTGGGCTCCAATGTATAATCCTCCTGCCTCAGCCTCCTGGAGTGCCGAATTTACAGGTGTGAAAATCACATTTGTGATTTTAAAAAGTTGCATTTACTGTACTTAACTGTGGTATAGCACATTCTCACATTTTGTTTTTGAGAGCTGACGAAGTATTATCCATCTACTGTCTAGGTAGGTAGGTAGATGGCTAGCTATGAACATAATTTATTTAAACTGCGCAATTGGCTGTTAAGGTATTGTAAAAGAAAACATGTATTCTATTCTTTTTTTGATGTTTTCAGACCTTTAAAGATGCACGTTGTTTTCTGTCATGGATGTCATGTCTGGTTGTTCATGGGAATCTGTTCCTGTTTGGTGAATAATCAAATTAGTTACTAATAATTAGTGAAGCAACACAGCTTATGTTAGGGATGCTTCCTTTCAAACTTCCTATACTTAAAGAAGTTTGAAAATATGTTTGTAATATAGGTAGGAGTCATGTTACCATGTAGAACATGGAAGTCAATTGCTTTATCCAAGTAAATAATTGCTGGACCTGGTGACACACTTCTGTCATCCTAGCACTTGGGGAGGATGAGGCAGGAGGATCAAAGTTCAAGTCCATCCTGGGCAAGTGAAACCCTGTCTCAAAGTTTAAAAAGTGAAATAAAGATGGCTAAGGATGTAGCTCGGTGTGAAGCCCCTGGGTTCAATCCCCAGTACTATAAAATAAATAAACGGATGTATGGATGAGTGAATGAATGAAGTAAATAATCACTGCATCTTACAAAAACTCCCTTCTTTCAAGTTAGTAGTCCTTTCACTGGGTTTTTGGTAGCAGTACGTTTTTCTTTTGTAAGAAATTGTCATAGTAATTTCCCCCATCTTACATAATTTAGTTAGGGAACCCATTCTGTACTATTTTCTCGAAAAAGTACAGATTTCGCTCACTTAGCTGCTGATTTCTTTCTTTACTGCTTGTTTAACAGTTTTCTTCTCTAGTATTTTTTTCCTTTGATAACCACAGTAGTGGTGTTTTTTTCTCATTGCTCCAGTGTGCTGAAGTTTGTGCTGCTTTGTGTCTGGCTGTGGAATTCTTTACCATCTTATTCTTGTGCTCCCTGTGTCTTCATTGTGCTTCCTGAATCTAAGTTTCATGTACTTTACTGATTGTGGGAAATTTTTATACATTTTCACTTAATATATCTCAGCTTGAATTGCATCAGTTTTGTCATTCTGACCCTTCTATCAGACTGAGGCGGGACTCGTGCTGTTCCTCATGCCTGCTAACCTGTCTTCTCACTTTCCCTGTCTTTCTATCTCTGAGAAGAATGCTTAGTAATTTTAACTGCGTGTTTGTCAGGGCACTGCCCTTCATGCCAGAAATAACCTCTTGTTCCGCCTTCCAGAGAATTTTTAGCTTCATTCACTGTAGTTTTCTTTCTGTAAATTCTTTATAAATAATGATTATCAAATTATAATTTACATGAATATTTAGTATGCTGAGATTTATTTACCAAAAGTAAGTTTAAATGATTTGAAATGTACCATTCATTGGATATATATGCATACATTTAAAATCATTGAACCCCAACACTAGAATGAAGTAAATAATCATTGCATCTTACAAAAAATCCCTTCTTTGTACCATGACCTTGCTAAACCTGCTTGTCGGTTCTATGGGTTTTTATGTAAATTCTTTGCAAATAAAATAAAAAAAAATCATTCAACCACCTCCAGAGTCATCATGGAAAATACATCAGTCCCCTTTTTTCCTGAACTATCTCATCTTTTTAGGTAGTAAGTTTCACACATTTTCATTCACTATCTTATGTAATTAGTCCTTTACAGATAGTGTGCACCGGTAAATCTATGATGTAAACATGCTGCAGTCTAATTGTATTTCAGATTTTTTTCTTTCCATGAGGTATATTCCTGGCGACTTATCTCTTCATATGTATTATAAAGACAAACCGAGTACATATTGTTACAAGTTTTCATCTGTGATAATCCTGTATGATCTTTATGACCATGTTCTAAAAGTGGAGAGTGGTGCTTGTTTTTGCTAGATATCTCACAGGTGCCCAAGGCCACTCTGAAGATGTTTATTTGTAGTGTTTCACACAGAAGCACAATTTCAGAATACAGGCATACATGTAAAGGTTTGTCATCTGTTAGTACAGCATAGTAAGAAAAATAAGTACTTTTTTACTTTCCATAAATTAAGACAGAGTTTTGCATGGTTACTTTTTGCAGTAACTTTTCAAACCATGACTATGCATTCTTGTATTTCCTCCACATTTTTGTGTCAGTAAATATTCCTCCTGAGGAAATCATTCACCTGTTTGTATATTCAAAAGATATTTGCTGAATGCCTGGTGCCAGGCTCATACTAAGTACTCACAGAAGGGTGAAAAAACCTCCCACTCATAGAGATTTTCCGTTCTAGCAGGACTCGATAATAACTGCACCCTGCTTACACTGCATTGAAATAAATACTACAGAAGGAAAGGTGTGAAAAGAGCATAGGGTGGGTTCATAGGATGGGAATTACACTTTGAAAACGAGAGAGAAGAAAGGCTTCACCAAGAAGAAAGACCTTCTGAAGGTGAGCGAATGAACAGTGAGACTGTGTGGAGGGACAGTCCAGGTAGAGGGAACCACAAAAGCAGGTGACCTGAAGTGGGGCTGGGTCTGCAGTTCAGGGACAGAGAACTTGCCCAGCATGCACAAGGTCATAGTTCAGCCCCAGCACTACAAAACCACAAAACAAGCAGAAAAACGAAATGTACTGAAGAGATGGGATCCCGACGGGACAAGGAGAGTCAGCTGACTTGAAGATGAGTGCTGTGGAAGGCAAGGGCTGTGCAGTGTTAAGAGAAGGTAGACTCTTGTTCCACGAGGACCGGGGAGGTTTTGGGAGAAGAAATTGTCTCATCCAGCTTACGTTTTAGAGGTATCTATCTGAGTGCCATGTCGCAACAGACTGTGTCAGTCAAAAATAAAATAGGATGCTGTTGTAGTAAGTAACACAGAGGACAAGTGACAGCTGTTGTTATGAAAGCAGCAGTGGGGTAGTGAGCAGTGGGCAGGATCTGGCGGGTCGTTAAGGTACAGACTTTGTCTGATGGATTGGATGTGAGGTATGAAAGAGAAGACTCAGAACGACTTATGTTGCCTTTGGTCCTAACAAGTGCAAGGAGGGATTCCACACTGAGTGAGATGGAGACGGGAACATGGTGGCCAGAATTTGCAGAGGTCACTGTTGGATCTATTAGGTTGGAGATACCCATCCCTCAATCCTAGCAGAGAAATGAAAAGAAAAGCTTTTAAAATGGGAAGCATGGCGCTAAAAATACAAATGTAGCTATCATCTATCCGTGGATTTTTATTTAAAGCCCTGGACACTGAGTCCTGAGAAACTCTATGATGTGGGGTTTGGTGCTTGCAGGATGGCCACAACAGCACATTGAACTTGAGCAGCCTCATGAATTGGAAGGAACAGGAGGCACGTGCAGTGTCCCAAAAGTTGGAAACGGATGAAATAGTCAAGTGAGCCAAGTTGTAAGCATCAGGCGAGGTGAGGACTATGATTTGAACATAAAGAAGATTGTAATGTAGAAGGAGGTAAAAGGCTGAGTGAAGGGGATTCTAGAGAGAATGAAGAAAAAAGGAATTCTCTTTTTTAAGTGAGAAAATGAGGCCACAACTAGAGAGAAAAGTGTGGATTACAGAGACTATTTTTCAGGTAGTTAAAAATAATGGCATGTTTGTAGAAGGAAAAAAATAAAGAAAGAAAAATTGAGATGCAGGAGAGAGGGGATGGAACTGCTGAGGTTTTGTTCTGGAATAGATGAGAAAGCATGATATCTAATGTAGTACAACAAAGGATCTGGTCTTTGAGAACTCCTCAGGAAGCTTTGAATTTAAAAGGGTGTTTGTTTTAAACAGGAGTTTTGGTTAAATAGGGGTTATATAGTTACATTCGGGGTTTTTGGTGATGTAGTGTACAAGGTTGTCAGAAAAGGCTTTAAATTTTTCCAAACGTAACATGTCACCTTTGCCGATAGAGCACAAAAGATTCTGTATAGTCTGTTCTCTCTGTTTCTGTGGCCTTGCTTCAAGGGTCTTTCATGGTTGAAAACCTCATGCTTCTGCTTATCAGGACCTTTGCACACCTTGTTTTATCCACTCTATAATTTTGTTCAGGTCTTCATAATGTTTCTCACCAACACAAGTTTCTCTTTGTTAATGTGTTCATGTGGTTAATAGCGTGATTTAAATCTCATGAGTTGAAATCAAGTCTCTGAAAATGTATAGTGCACACATAGTACAGTGTATACGGAATAGCAATGATACTGATTAAGTTTTAAGGATTGGCACACATATTATAAACTAAATACAAATAGATATATAATACAAATGTATTCATTCTGTGATTTCGTAGTAAAGCATGTAACGTGGTTGCTCCTTGTTATTCAGCTTGGCTGCCCTGCTGGCGTGTAGGTTCAGATCACTGTCGTGACTTTGCTGTGCTATGCTCTCCAGGTGGCATAGGAGTCAGCACAGTGTGGTCTCAATAAGCCATAAGTATTTTGTATTAGAAGAAGATCTCCTAGGACTTCTTTCAAACAGAACAAAACATATTCAAAGAGAAAATGTCATTGAGACTTCCGAAAAGGGGCCTGCATTTAAAAACCTTTAGTATTGACACTTTTGTTAACTTTGCGCAGTACTGCCTCCGGTATTTATATCTTCTTACAAAAAAATAAGTGTTCACTGGTCTCTAAAAACGTGTATTCACTGGAACATGTTAGTGGAGGCTGAAGGTTAATCAGGGTTGTAGGACAGAAGGCTGGAAATCAAAATTTAAACAAAATGAAATTGAATCAGTGAGTCTGTGTAGATTCACATGCATATATAAAGAGAGAAACAAGAATTAAACAGTGTTGTCGACTAATATTTTATTGACGTTAAAAGTCAGGAGAATTTCAACACTAATAAAACCTAGGAGCATAGGCTATTGCATCAAAAAGAATCAAATAATATGGATATTTTGATCCTCATTGGTACTGCTCTGTGATTGACAATAGAGTTGTAAAGAATACGGTCTAGCTCCATGGGGACAGAGGCTCTAGCATTTTTCTATGTGTGCCCACACTACCACTGACATTTATGAGATAAGAATATGTATTTAAAATGTTCAGATGCAAAGAAAGAGTTTTTTTTTACTCTATAATTAGAAAAAAAATCATGAGCAATTTTGCAGCATTGAGGCCAAAATCATCCTTTTGGTTGATGACCTGGGGTCACCCAGGTTTTATTAATGTCCCTTTCATTATAACTATTATTGGGTCATGGCTGTAGTGCCAATGCAAAATGAGATTCTAACAGCTTTGCATTTACAGATACTAATTGCACAAATTAGTGGTATTGGGTGTGATATCTCCACGGGCATGTATAGCATGCACAAATCATACCCATTCACACCTTTCCCTCTCGCAGCCACCTCCAGCACCCTTTCTGTTCCTAGTAATCACTGTTCTGCTCTCAAATTGACTGTTTTTCCTTTTCTTAGTTCTCACATATGAGAGATAACATGTGGTATTTGTCCCTGTCTGGCTTATTTTGTCTAGCCAGATAGCCTGTACTTCTATACATTTTTTGCTACAAATTACAAGAATTTATCCCTCGATTTAAAAACAAAACAAAACAAAATGAACAAATGATGTTAGTTGGCACTTCTTGAAATGTACATAAAATTTTCTGATATATAGTCAAAGGATTAAAAGTGAGGCAGTAGATCACTTATGTCTTCTATGGAGCATTAATGAAAGATGGATGGAAATTTTGGCTTTCTTTTATTTAGAGAAATTTACTTAATATTTCAGAAATAATATCAGTTTTCAAAGATACATCAACTTTGGAAAACTAAATATTAGAGTGGGTTATATGCTGTGCTTTCCATTGTTTTTTAACTTTAAAAAAGCAAAACAGAAAGAAGGATAGAAATGATACAGAATCCCCCCCCAAAAGTAGGAAGTTAACACTAATTAATATATTGCATATTGTTATCTTAGATGTAGTTGTTCAAGTTACAAGATTTAGGCACAAAAAAATGATGAAACAGTCAATGAAAGCACAAACTGTTCTTTTGGATGAACTAACAGAGATTAGAAGTATAGCCATCTATCTTATATATATATACGTGCATACGTACTTACATACATATGATCTTTTGCTTTATTCCTTCTCTCCTTTCCTCTATCCCAGTTGTTCTTTCCTTTTGAGTACTTTCTTTCTGTTTCATTATCAAAATATGTGTTGTACATTTTGGATCTTATTACTTTCAGTGTCTCACTAGGGGGACAATATGATACATAGGGTTAGGCAAAGAGTTCATGAATAAAACACAAACCGCATGGAAAGTACTTCAAAGAATCAACAACTGGGATCTCATTTTATTAAGAAGTTTTTACACTTCAAAAGAAATCACCAACGGAGTGAAAAGAAAACCCACAGAATGGGAAAGAATTTTAGCCAGCTGTCTCTCAGACACAGAACTTATATCTAGAACATATAAAGAACTGAAAAACACCAGACCCCTCAAATTCAAAGATGTAAGCCAGAAATGGGCATCTGAGATAAATACACACTTCTCAGATAAAGAAATACAAATGGCAAATAAATACATGAAGAAACTGATGTTTTGACTTGTGTTAAATCAAAATGAAGAACATCAAAATTCCAAAATCATCATGACTAGTGACTTCTTTTTGGAAAAGTAATTAATGTGTTATAAAGAAGACAAACTAGGTATTTAGTACACTCTAATGCAATTATTCATATCTAAGTTCGTATTTTTGATGAATATAAAACAGGAAGACATTGATAAATGCATTTAGCAACTTTAAGTGTGTCCTTTTGTGGGATCTGCTTTTAATTGAAATGTAATTAAGAGTTCACTGAGAAGTCAAATTATTCAGGTTAGTTGGGATTAATTTTTCAACATTCATATTTAAATGACTACCGTTTACTAAAAGCTCTACTTTTCACTGTAATTATAATAGAAAATAATGTTCTGAATGGGATTTACTATTATAAGGAGATGAAATAAAGTGATCTCATATGAAATGGAATATAATAATGAGTATTTCAAATAAATAGCTACATCTATTGTTTGGACATACAGAATTTCCAAAATTATCAGTGGGTAGAATCCTACTTTGTTTAGGGAAGCAATTATCAATTAAGCTATTACTATCAAGGCACAGGCAATAAGTGTAATCTAAAATTCCATTTTCAAAAAGTGATAGATGATGTTTATTTTAAGAAAAGTCTTGATTTCTTATGAATCATCAGTATTTCCATAATCAGAGTCAGCGAAGGATCTTTATTAGCAAGTATTATTTTTGATATTTTCAGATCTATGATGGTATCAGAACTGGAAATGCCTTATACTTTAATATCACAAGGTTAGTAAAATGCTAGATAGAGAGGAACAAAGAAGAAAAATTCAAAGTAAGTAACGATCCATATTCAGTCTTGAAATATGTCTTATGAACCACTTTGTTCTAAAACCCAGATCTCTCAATTCCAACAAAGTCCTGGTCTGAAAGTAACATGTAAGACTTAGAACTTCTTTTCTAGCTCTCTTCCCATGCTATTTGCTTTAGGACAGTTAGCAGTAATGCTTTTCAGAGAAAATTACAAGTTAATTCTGTAGAATTTTAGGAAAACCCTTATTGAGGACATCGTAAGTTAGTTTAGCAAGACAACCAGGACAGTAGGAGACTTAGAGATCAAAGAGAAAATCGTTGTAAGAGAGAAGCAGTCCAAAGGGTCAGATTTTTCAGGAAGTAAGATGAAATGAAAAATAAGTTGTATGTGAAAGAATAGGTAATATACTGTTATCCTAATTTTATCCTGATTTATATTTCTGCTTCAAATGGCGTTTATGTTCATCTGTGATTAGTGTGCTGAATTCTTTTCCAGATCAAAATGAGATTTTTCTCTACCATCATATGTAACTTTTCATTCAAACTACAGTGATCTTGAGACAGGCGTGTAGATTCACCAGTTACACTGTTACCAGGATCATAGCACGTGAATTAATGTAAACTTGATAGCCATATTTTTGTTAAAGCTTCAGTACTATGGAATATAAATCAGACTCTTTCATTTTACACAACACACGCACATATCTCTCTCTTAAAATGTATTTTCAATTAGATTTTCTCTCCGAAGTATACAGAATTTAGTAAAATTGAGGGAAATTAATATAAAAGCTCTTAAATTAGTCATATAGACATACTTGTTTTTAAAAGACACACGAGGTTTTTTTTAAATAATATTGTGACAGATATTTAAATTTAGCTCTATTATTAACTCCTTTAACATGAATAAAATACATTATTCATATTTATATGTATGTAAAAGACTGTATCAATATAGTCTCAAAGTACTGCCATTTTTCTACTTGTTCTATAATTATTTGACTACTTATTTTACTTCTTCAACTGTACTCTTAATTTTCATGGCAAGAGAATTTATAACTGACATGTCCCGGAATTTCCCACTTGATTTGCTTTTAGACCTAAAGTCCTAATTAGAAATACAGGGAAATACTTTCTCAAAAATCATTAATCAGCATGTATATATAAATATATATATTATATATTTTTATATATTATATACATATTTATATATATATATATAGAGAGAGAGAGAATATAAATTATGTCCAGTATAGTAAAATCAATTTTTGCTACTGCTTCAATAACTGCTCACATTTTAATGCTTTCAGTTCTTCAAATTACCTCGTTCAATCTAATTTTTCTCATTAGATCATTAAATTGGTTAGAGTACAGTACTAATAAGATCAACTAAAGGTATGACTTCTACCTAGGACATTTATTTATCTTTCCCATGGCCACAAATTCCCTCTTAAACTTGGCTGTATTTGAATCTTTGCAATATTTATTAAAAACAAAGCAGGTAAATGGATGGAAGTGGAAAAATCATTAAGAGTCAGTTCATTTCTATCCCCAAAAAATATGTGCAGAAAACATTATTGTGTCTGGGTCAGCACCTTGTTTGTTCTCAAGGAATCACGCAGTGTTCTGTGCTCCAGGCCCGTCGGCCTGCGTCTCCTCCTGGATGGTCGGCCTCTATCTTCAGCATAGCCCTGTGTGCTTGGAAATGTGGCTGGGTGATACCTAAAATCACACTTTTCCAGGAAGACTTACTTTATAAGGAAACATTTATCTCAGTGGTTTATGCTTTTCAGCCAAAACAGCCAGCTCTGTCTTTATGGGAAACATTGTATGTGTGCAATTGGAAAGCCCAAGATAAGCTAATGTGTCTTGATTCAGTGTCATTCATGTAACTTTTCGTGCTGAATTATTTTAAGATTATGTCATCAATGAAATATAGTAATAAGAGACAATGTAATATTTTTCATAAAGAGGAAGTTTTAATATCGTATGTATTTTTTTGTCTTTTTTTTTTTAATTTTTATTTTTTTTTTATTTTTTGGGAACTGGGGAGCAAACTCACAACCTCACTCATGCCAGGCAGGCGCTTGTGCCATTGAGCTAAATCCCTGGCCCCTGATATAGTATATATAAACTAAACATTTCAATGAGTGTATTAGAACAGGGTTTTAAAATATTATAGTTGTTCATAATATCCTTGCTACTATAAAATCCTCCTAGTGTCAGAGGAATACAATATATTAAGACATTTAGTTTGTGACTTTGGTCAGCTCTAAAAGTTAAAAATACAATTGCTGAACTAAAATGTCATTACACTATTAACAGAAAACTAATTTCCTTAGTATTTTCAGTAGGTAAGTGTTCTAACTTAAAGAATGCAGACATTTAAAGTCATAATCTTCATTATCTTTTTTGTTTTACTGATGTAGTATATTGATTAGCTAAATATAATTTAGCTTACTAAGACAATAAAAATTAATGTTCTGATTTATTTAAAACATGAAAAGTCCATTTTCTAGTAACTACTGAAAAAACTCATAACTTACAAATAATTTAACCCTAGTATACTGGAAAAACATTCATAGTCATTACATTAAAAAAGGAAATATTTTTTCTGGAACCGATAAAGATAAATAAATGAAAAGAAATACAACATACAGAGAAAAATCTTTGAATTTTTAGGGGTGCGTGAGCTCCACACATGAGGAGTGATTTTTCTGCTTTTTTCTCAGCATTCTCCTGACCAATAACAGTGCTTATGTAGGCAATTACTAAGAATTGCTAAATGAGCGAGGAATAAATGTGATGCTTGGGAAAGCAACCCCTGATTACAAGTCAAGATAATTGCACCATGAAATGAAAAATAGCATGTAAACTTACTGTAAATTATAAACTCTTTGTCATGATTCTTTGCAACTCTGGCCAATTTTCTCATTTATATAATCCTGAAAGCCATATGGCATTATATTAGTGTTAAGAAATTGCCCATGTTTTAGTTCATTTAATTCTTTCAATTCTAAATATATAGAGGTCAAACCTGGACCTAGTAGAGGTGTTTGTGGATCAACAGAAAGCCAATAAATAATCATGTGAGAATAATTGCTCCAACTGCTGAATGTGGACGAATAGTGTTGTAATGTAGGGAAAGTGGGATACGATGAAGATAATGGCCCTAGTCATAGGATTCAGAACATGTGTGCTTGTATATATAATTTACTTTTAAAATCTAGAATAAAGCATCTTTAGGTAGTTTGATGGCTGTCTATTGTGACTGTGTGAGCTGTCTTTGTACTTATAAAATAAAACAACTGAAAAAGAGTCACTACTTTATTTGAAAGAGCAGAAATCTAGAAGATTGCTGCCAAGTTGAACTCCTTCAGGAGAGGACTTCAACACTGTGTCCCCACCTTCTACAATTCTGAGTTAAGCTTGCTGAGTGTATTCATGGATATCCTATCTGTGCAGTGCAGGCAGCCTGGAAAAATATATCCATGGGTGGCCACTAACTTCAATCCAATGAGTCACTAAGGTGAGAAAGTGCTGTGATCTTGGTACAGTTCAGCAGGATATGTGAAAATGTTTACAGAATATCAAGGTCCACGCTCAAGCCTTTTAGTTTTAGTATAGTAGAAATATTTTTCTCAGCCTAAAAGTTGCTATTTAATCAAACTGAGTATATATCACTTGAAAAAAATCTAAATCATTTGAGAATTACATGACATTTATTTATATAATCTCAGCTCTCAATATATTTGACATACCCTACTCTAGGCGTTTAAGAGGACATTCAAAATAGTTTGGCAACCTCAGAATACATTAAACACCAATGTTACACAAATTGTGATTAGACAAATAGTTTGAATGTTTACATTTTTTAAATTGATTGCGGTAAATGGCACATTGCTTTTAATCCCCCCCAAAATACTTTCTGTCACTTCCAACTCACTTACCCACTGTCACTGCCACTTTCTGAAGCAGAAAGTGCATATCTGTTTTGTGAGTATCTTCAGTTGCTCTGTGGTGACGACCTTTGTGTACTGAACTGATACCAAATGCTTACCTTGTGTAATCATTTTGAATTTGGAGAAGAGGCAGAAGCCACACAGTGCCAGGTCTAGTGAATAGCTAGAGGAGGCCACTGAATATTTTATAACCCAGGTAAAGACAGGAATGACGGCTGCCAGAACTGCTTCAGAAAGCGTCAAGAATCATGGGATAAGTGCACTCGAAGCGAGAGGGTGTTTCTTGAGGGGGATTAATGACAGTGCATCTTTAGTGTAATTTTTTTTAATTTAAACATTGACCATGTATTTTGATCATGCCTTGTACAGAAGGACTCCATGATAGGGTGGCTGGTGTCAGATCTGCTGAAACAGGGAGATGTGCTTTCGCACACTTTCCTTGTGTGCGTGTGCTGCTCTTGGGGGAGGCTCGCCCTGCCACCCAGAACAGCTGGTGATCTAAATCGCCATTGTGGACCAATAGTATTTTCCTAGCTCAGGTTCAATTTACGTCACTGGAATATTTGAAGTCATTGATCCTGGTCTGTCTCTGGTGTTCACAGTTACACAAAATATGCGCAAATGATGTGGGTAACTTCCGTGTTTTCTCCTTTTTATAAGGTTATTGCGTTTTTCAGTGTTGTTTCTTCAGTCCTCATACTAAAATTAACTGTCCTGACTGAAATGCAGATGGCTTCAATGAGTTACTAAGGAAACAAATGATACCCCGTACTCACATAAAAATGGGATATGATTCTATTGTCTTTTCTTTTTTCTTTTTCTTTTCTTTTTTTTCTCATTTTTACCTGAGCTCTTCCATCTCTTGTGTTTGTACTTTGGAACTCTTGCATATAATTTGATGTTACTTGTATTAGAGAAGTCGTAACTTCTGACATTTTGTAAATTTCAGGTAGTTCTTTTTTATAGTTTTTGTGTGCTTTGTATGAAAATATTTCAGCTATAGATTTTCATCTGCTTTTATGGGTTTACATTCTTTATAGTTTTCAAGGAATTTTGTTTTGGCTTGATTTTGGCTAACAGTAGTTTTCTTCTTGAATATTTTCATCTTTTAGTAGAGATTCTTTGTTTGGCCCATCCTAGGAATTTCTAAGAACACTGTGGGAGTGTGAGCTGATGGAGTATTAGCTGTTTGGTGCTGTTTTGGGTCCTATCTAGTCTTTTACTTTGCAAGCAGACCACCTCTGTGTATGGATAGGTCTGTGGGGCTAACAGTGATGCTTTTCATATCATGATTCCTGGTCCTTACACTTTACTTTTCTCTAGTACATCCAAAAAGTCACAGAGTAATGTTTTCTCCTCTGCGTGCTATCTAAAAAGCCGAATTTATGTTAGAAAAGCTTTTAATCTACTTTCTAACTTGGTACCATCTTCCCTGCTATCCTTTAGTAAGAAGCTGAGAGATCTTATTCATGTACAACTGTCCACTCAATTTGATCTTGTCTTTTTGGTGAGGGCTACAGGTTTGTCCCTGAAGTGCGTATGCTGCCTATAAACTACTTTACAATGGGTCACTCTTCCGTTTTTCTTGGGCGAATGCCTGTGTTCACTATTTCCACTGTCTGTCTTCTATATTAGGGTTCACACTTGTAACCATTTTCTTGTTTCACCCAGGGTGCGGTTTTCTTTCCTGTACTTCTGTTCTTACTGGTCGTTTTCCAAAAGAAGGAGCAGGCATAGACAGACTTACTTTAACATCTTTAAATGAAAGTTTAAACTGTATTTAAATAATGTCAGTGTCTTTCAGAATGATGCTGTAGATACTGATGTTTGCTCTGCCATGGAAGGATATTACCTTGTTTGCAAAAGAGAGCAAAAGTGTGCAATTTCTTCCCTCCCCTTCACGTGTCTTATTTTTGGGTGAAATGTCTAACAGAGGGTATGTTGAGTGAATGAGGAGTCCAGGTATGCATGAAATATGGTATATGTAACCTCAGAATTACTTCTCGTTTGCTTGTGAATTAAAGGTATTAAAAATCTATATGCCATCAAAACTTCATTTCCATTTTGGCAATCCTAATTTAAAAAAAAAATGGAAAAACTTTTTAGCTGTTTCCCTGTGCCATTTCTACTCACCAATCAGTCACCACATAAAGTCCAAGTCAGTCCCCCAAAGAGAAGATGGAGACCCCAGCTTGCTCTGGTCTGGGTTTTTCACTCATCATCACAGAAAAGCATTTCAAGGTACATTCAAGGCATAGGCAGATTTATTAGGCAGAATCAAAAAGTATATGCTTGAGATAAAAGAGTGCAGGTGCTTGAGAGGTGAGGTGCCCCGCAGGCTCAAATTAGGAGTATTTGTATGCTCCTAGGGCATTCTTAAGACAGATGATCCAGGGTCTTTATGAGATATTTATAATCATCTATTGTCTGTTTCCATAAAGTTGATTGTCCATTGTGGTTTAGAGCAAAAACTGGCTTTATCAACTAGGTTAAAATTTAAATTGCCTGTGTCTGAAGTTAGGTGTTTTTTGTGAGAATGGAAGCCTTTGGAATTTATGATTTTATAGTATCAGAATAAAAGCACAAACCAAATTTGCAGCCTTATTGCAGATACTGATGTTTAAAATGATTAGAAGTGAGGCATCTGGAAGAAAAACAGGCCAAGGGCTAGAAAAGGCATTGTAACCTTGATGTGAGAGTTAAGCTGGATTCTCAGCTTCATTGGCTTGAGAACCCCGACACTTCTGGGGGTGGCTGAGTGGGTCTTGTGACTAAGGGTACTCTAGCTGGCCTTCGCCCTGTCATCTTTGGCCTGTTCTGTTTCTTGGTTCCTTGGGTCCCCTGATTTCTCTGCTTGTTTCCTGGCTGCCGCAGACTGAGCAGCTTTGCTCTGCCACACCCGCTGTAATGCTCATTCCTCGGAGCCAGTCTTGGAGCCACCCATGAACTGAAACCGCTGTAAACCAAATAAACCATTGCTCCTTTAAATTTTGCATGTTGATAATTTCCAGAAATAGGAAAGCTGATCGGTATACTTGGGTAAATTTGATTGTCTCTTGGATTGAAGATTTTTTTTAATTATAGTTTTTGAATTATAATTTGTCTCCTTTCTTTATTTTTTCTATCCTACTTGATAAAAATGACCTTCTTCATAGAGTCTTCCTCAAATCCTTTTATAAGAAAAGTTACATAATTTCATCTGACTATCCACACCAAAACCCAGCAACTATATACAGAATGGGACAACCAAATGGCTTTGTTGTGTAACTAACTTGCTGGCTATTTGTCTTTCCTGTGGTACATAAATTAATCGGTTGCTTCAAAGGGCCGCTTCTTTTGATGCTAATAAATAGCAGCATGTAGTAACACTATGAGATGTGTTAATGATTCCAAATATGAAGATTAGGACAAGACTGAAAAGTTAAGAGTAGTGTGTTCTTACATTCCAATGAACTCTTATACTATTAAATTCATTTTCTATTTATTATAGCTACAATATATTTGTTGTCTGTGAAACTTAGAGTTTTTTTAAAAAATCAGAATGTAAAATTAAAGTGTAATTTGTGTAATATAAAGTTTAGATATATAAAAATTTCTATTAAGCACATGTCCTTTAAAAAAGAATTTAAGAAAGGGAGTTGTTGATTAAAAAGATTGCATGTGCTTTTTCTCAGGATTGGAAATAGGGTAGGAACTGAGCTGATCATTGTGGGATAGTTTATGGTCTTAGCTAAGAAACAGATATGGGCTTAAAGATGGGCTTTCCAAGCAGGATGAGGGGCTTTCTCATTTGAAAGATTGGTTTGGTGACCTGGGGCTGTTGCAGGAATGCTGAAGCCAAGCCTGCCTCAGAGTGGATTTATCATTTAGAATCATCCAGGAGCTTGAACTCCCACTCACTCACTTCAGACCTGTCCAAGGATTTAAACAGGTTTTAAATCTATTTGTCGTAGCAATGACCAAACCTTATCTCAAGTTAGCTGTGAGCGAACCCATCAAAGTGAACTTCCAAGGCTATTTTGATAAACGTTGCCTTGATTCTGGGTCTTCAATTTTCAACACCTAAATTCACTTTTACATGAAAAAAAAAATCAGAGGGAGAAAGAAAAAGCTGTATTTAGGGGAAAATGTGTATGGAAAACTGCTAGCCTGGAAAATGGCCACTAAAGGAGTCCCCAAAATGCTGCGGACTGCCTGGATTACAGAATTTAGCTTCAAAATTCAGTGGGTAGATGCCACAAAAAGATCTTACCAGAGCTTCATGCATTGCTAAGGCTTGTTTTCCAGTTGCTTTTCCAAAATGAGCAATAACACTAAGAGATAAGCAGCATGCAGCAGGCCGGCTGCTGTATCTTCCCTGTGTAACTCACTACTTAAGTACACGGATTGGAGGAGTGGAGCACCTAAGTGTATATGCAGGAATCTACTGCAGTTTTATCATTATTATTATTATTATTATTATTATTATTAACACAGTAGTAAACAAAGTAAACAACTTTTGATTTTTGAACTTAACTGAATTCCATCTGCCCCTTTCTCACTCAACAATCACATCCTTTTCCAAATGCTACCAATTCAGATGGTATGTAAGGGCCAGGAACCACATAGTCCTTTTATTTGGAAACTTTTGTTAGTAAAAATGACATTGACATACAAGAACCAAAGGAGATAATAGAAATAATATCGGTTTAAGTAAGAGTCAAGAATTCTGAGCATTTTAAATCTGTTATTCATGTTCTGATTTGGTTTGTAGAAATTATGTCACCTGGTCATGTCTGGTAGGCAAAATGGATACACTGATTCACATAACTTAAAGCATTGTTTTAATGTTATTTCATGTTTCTACTTGTGTTTCTTACCCCTTTCATTGAAAAATATTTTTAAATTGTAAAAAAATATACAAGTAAAAATCTAGTTAAATTTAAAGCAAAGCGAAAGCTAAACGAAAAGTGAAACCAAATTGATTCTCAGTTCCCAGCTGTCAATACAAAAAAGAGAAACTCAACTAAAACTGAACTGCTACATCATGTGCAAGACACACACATTCTCTCTTCTTCTGCTACACATGCACGCACCCACACACGTACACACATGTATGCATACACACAGGACACCTGCCCTGGACTAGTCTTCAAAGGAAAGGTCCAGGTTAGAGACACTTCTTCTTTCTGTGCAGCTCTAGAAGGGACTCTCCTCTTACGTTCTCTTAGGAGTTTGAGCACCACTCATTTTCTGGCCAGCCAGAAAACCTGGGTTCTTTCACCTTCTGCTTCAGTGCTGCAGTGTATTTTAGCCGAAGTTCACCTCAGAATCTGTAACATCGATGTGCATGGCTTCTCAGATGCTTGCTGGATTTTTTTTAGAATGTGAAAAAATGGCAGCATCATTCCAAAAGACCAGTTTTACCACTTCTCCTGGGCATCTTTGCTTTCTCACTTTCTCACGTATCTAACAATAAAAGGGGGTTTTTTGTTTGTTTGGTTTGCTTTTTGTTTGTTTTGTTAGATTTACTGTGTTTTTATTTTATTCTTTGAAATTTAGTATATGTTCATGAAATGGGATCTTTACATTCATTTTAGGAAATTGTACATATATAACATCTCTTGATTATGTGCAGTCTCTTCCCATTTTTCTCTTATCCATTCCTCTTCTCTAAAACATCTGCCTTTATTTTACCCTTGCATTCAGTTATGTTTTAGGTTTCTCTTATAGAAGAAACCATATGATATTTAATTTTGTTTCTTACTTATTCCACTTAATATTATGCTTCAAGATCCATCTATTTTCCATCAGATGATGTGATTCAATATTTTTTATGGCTGAATAAATTCTGAATAAATTTCCTTTATCTGTTTCTCTATTGATGAGTATTTGGCTATTTTCAGAGCTTACTACCTATAAACTGTACTGCTAAAATCACGGTAAGGATGTATTGCTGTAGTATGACCTCTTTAATTCTTTGGAGAATATGCCTAGAAGAGATACAGATAGATCAAATGGAATTTCTATTTTTTAGGTTTTGAGGAATTTCTGTATTGATTTCCATAGTAGTTGCACTAGCTTACATTCTCACCAGCATTGTAGAAGGGTCCCCTTTTCCCCACAGCCTCACCAGCATTTGTTTTTCTGTTCTTAATGATAGCCATTCTGACTGGGATGAGGTGGAATCTCAGAGTTGTCTTGATTTGCATTTTTGTAAAACCTAAAGATGACTAACAATTTTATATGTTTATTGGTGTTTTGGACTTTTTTTTTGACAAAGTGTATTCTGTTCATTTGCCCATTTTTATCAGGTTGTTGATTTTGATGGAGGGCTGATTTTTCTACTTCTTCATATTTTCTTGGTATTAGTACTCTACTAGAAGAGTGGCTAGTAAAACTTTTATCTCATTGTTTATATTGTTATCTCACATTATTGGTTGTTTCCTTTGTCTTGCAGAAGCTTTTTAATTTGATGGAGTTATATTTGTTGTTTCTTAGTGCTATTTTTTGTGTTACTAGAATTCTGTTCAGGCAGTATTCTTGCCTGTGGTCACGGTCTAAGCGGTTCCCTTATGTTATCTACCAGAAGTTTCAGCATCCTTGTTTTAATATGGTCTTTGATTCATTTTGATTTGGTTTTAGTAAAGGATAAGAGAGATGAGTCTACTTTCATTCTTCTGCATGTGCAAAAACAATATTACCAGCATCATTTGTTAAAAAGACTATCTTTCCTACAGTATATATTTTTGACCCCTTCGTCAAAAATCAGATGGTGAGTGGAGTTGTTTCTGCATCTTTTTCTAAGAATGAGAGTTTTTGATGAATGACTTTTATCTGGATGCCGCCTTCCTGGGGTGAGGGAGTTCTCCCTCCTATTGGTAGTGTAGACTCTATCTATTCCCCCTTCCAGCCCTTTACCTCATTGGCCATTTGTTATAAAAGCAAATGAATATAAAGGAGTATAAGATATAAAAAGGTAGGTTTCAGAAGAAATGATTAAAGGATTACATTTGGCAAGAAAGAATGAAAGAGAAGAGAGAAAAAATAAAAAGAAACAAAGAAAAATTAATGACATAAAAATTTAAAAACCTGTATCATATAACTGATGAGAAATTAGGGCCAAACAAAAAACCAAATAAAATAATTTCTAAAAATCTAAGGGACTTAAATGAAGAGGCACTAATATTTGTTAACTGTGTTCTAAAATTAAATAGCCAATAGTTTAAAAATTTTAAATAGCCAGTAATTTAATAAAAATGAACGCAACTTATAACTTTTAGACATGAAAAAATAGAAAATGGGGAACTATTAAAGAATAACGTTTTAAACAGCAATGTAAGAAGTAAAAGCATAAATCTTACCTAGATGATTAGTGAAAGGCTGAATTCACTTTATCTTGTACTTTGGTAATTAATATATAATTCAATACATTTTATTATTCTTACTAACATCAAAAACAGCACTTCATCTGAAAACACAGCAAAATGCTAGCCTGTATTTTTCAGAAATGTTAAACTAGAGCTCAAGTATTAAATGCTTTTCTTTAAATATAGGTTTTCATGAAAATACTTTGACTACTGAGAGTAAAAATTCATACAAATAACACTGTGAGTATTGACTTGCATGGATCTGAGAAACTTGATGGTAAATATTCCATTCAATTCTTAAAATAGTTTTTCTTTCTCAGACTCACATTTTTTTTCCAACATATGCTATATAGCCCTACTAAAATACGTTGGGATTTTCCATGTAGTTCATTAACTCACAATTGTTTGCACAATACTGCAAAGAAATGTTCTGGCTGAGGACCAAAATAATGCAAATGGTGTTTTTGCTTGTTTCTTTTGTGAAATTTTGTTTCATCTTAAAAGTTGTTATTTTTTCAATGATCAATTTTAGTAAGGCTTAAAAAAATCATTTCATACATACTGAGAAATTTTCTAAAGTTGATATTAGCATTCTGTGAATTTTTCTATTGATTTTTGAATAGTGGCAGTTCAAAGACAAGCTTGATTTTTGATCCAGGAAAGAAAAAGGCCATACCTGAAATTTGCTAGAAAGTAAAAAGAAAAGCCCAAACCACCTCTCTGCAAGGTTGATTAATTTTGTAGAAAACAAGTTAAATCCTCGCTCAGAAGATGACTGAAATGTTTGTTTATCAAGAAGATTTTGAGAAGGAATGATAAGTGCTTTGATCTTTAGGTGAGAAATGGTTCTTGGATCATGAAAAATAGCTGACAGAGAACATTGGTGTCCTTCAATTAAACTGTCCTGCGTGGAAGCACTTCGTAATCTCTGTCTTTTTAGGGACTTTGCAGGATATTCTAAGGAGAGTCTGTCATCTAACTTGTACATTTAAACTAAATTTAAACTTGTATTTAAAAAAATCCGTGAAAATTTAATAACCTTTTGTACAGAAAAGAACATATCTAGGGATGAACAAATAAGCTGCATACTTGTAAGTGTTAAACACACAAATTATCTGAATCAAATTAGTGAATAATTTTCAACTAAGATGCAATTACTAAATATTAGAAAATTATGCACATCTGGTTCCAGTTTTTTAAAGAAAATATGCTTCACTGTTTCAAGAATACAAATTGTTCTGAACATTAAGTATGAAATTTAAAAGTCTACCATCCAATACCTACCATTTTTAGGATTAGCTAAACTCCATCCAGGGTATTTTTCAATATGAAAATTCAATATGGCAATTCAATACGACAAACTCTCTTTTCTGTGTGAAAATACAGGTAGAAATTTGGATGCACAGATGAAATATGGACTGACAGCTGAAAATGCTTCGTTGTGCAGGAATCAGGTTATATATATTTAGTTTTACTTGAATTTCAATAATGAAAAGGAAACCACTAAAGTAAAAGACGGAGAGTGAGAGGAAATGGGAAGAAGCTAGAGAGGTAAGGAGGTGAGGACAGACAAGTGGACAAGGGGACCAGAGGTGGGAGAAAAGGGAAGAGGTTATTTTTAAAAACTTACGTGATAGTCATTTTTTTAAAACTGCTTATTTAAATTTTCGCTGTGTTTACTCCTTGTTTATGATACGCACATGTGACCTCATGCATCCCTTCATGTGAATGATGCTTGTTATTATTTTTACATTGATCATATTGATGACAGTGAAGTTTTATGCTGTAACCGCAGGTCCCACGCTGACACTTCTGTGTCGAGGCAAATTCGCCATGCTTCACTTTTTACCATGCACTCTGGATTCCTCAGCATTTCTGTTTTAACTGTAGGTATTTCATAGTCAAGATTTTAATTTAACTTTAGCAAACAGGTCTCCTTGACATGGCATTATCTTCATCTGTTCTTGTTTGAAAAGATCTACCTGTTGGCTTTACAAATAAGTAATGTCAAGAATGGTTGCAGGATTCTTAGGTTACATTTGCTTAGAATGTGTATGCATTGCTTTATTACCTCTTGTGTTGAATGCTAGAAATGACTGTAGCTAACCTAATGTTTTCCTCTTAGTAGAAGACCCTGGGAGGGGTTTCCTGGATATTTAGTAGGGTGATAAGCCACATCGAGGTATTGACTATTTTATGTCTAATTTGCTTGAAACCCAGAATGCTCTCTTAATGTTTAAATTTAGTTCTTTACTTTAGGAAATTATATTAAAGATTTAAATATATCTTTCACATTTGCTGAGTCTCTGCTTCGTGGATATTAATTGTCTTCATACTGGATTCTGTTTTTCATTTCCATAGCTACTTCTTTTTCTCCAATTGTTTTAATTGCTTTCATTTTTAAAAAACCAGTGTTTTCCTCGGTGTCAGTTTTGTTTCTACTGTTTCTAAATTACGTACTTAGGCAATGGTGGAATTTTTGGTCCTCGATTTGTACTTTTTAGTCTTTAATAACTATTTTAATTTCTTGTAGTTGTTTCATATTGTCTTTGAACTCATATTTGCATAACCCACATTCTTTTTTTTATTTTAAAAAAGGTAGAACTAATACAGAATTTCAAAAAAATAAAAAACAGTAAGGAATCAATACTAGTCCATATATTACTTACTGTTATTTTAGAATGTGTTATTCAAGATACGAAATCTAGGCATAAAAAATGACAAGACAATCAGAGAATGACAGCATAAACTCTTCTTTCTGATGAACTAACAGAGAATTAGTAGTATAGTTATCGACCTTGCATACTAGCCACATTCTTAATATGTTATCTTATAACAGAAATTTTGTAACAGTCCATTGTGCTCCATGAGTGATTTTTCTTCAGGATGGTGGACCCTTCTTACTTTGGTCATGGTGAAGTTCCCGCTGCTCTGATACAGCACGGGTGGTGTGTTTACTTTCTGCCGCCTGCTTCTGAGACCAGCTGAGTTTTCTTTAAACGCTGCGGTTTGAGGCAGGCATTTGGCACACCCAGCTGTCCAGGAGGCCCAGGCAAGGAAAGTTGCTAGCTCAAAGTCAGCCTGGGAACCGTAGTGAAACCGGAAATAAAAGAAAAGAAAGGAGAATTGTTAAAGGGCTGGGGATGTAACTTTCTGGCAGAGTGCTGGCGTGGCATGAGTAAGGTCCAGCACCAAGCACGCACGCACAGAAATCACAAAGCTGCAGGTCCACGGACTGTCTCTGTGTGGCTTTCTCCCTTTTTTGTGTGTGTCTCTCGTCTTTTTCTTGCTAGATTTTGAAGGTTATTGTATTGTATTTCCATGTTTCCTTGTCTGAATGTTTTTCCTCATGCTTTCCTTTTAGATGACAATTTGTGACTTTTTATTAGGTATCTGTCACTGAGGAGTATTCCGTTACTGTGTGTATGTTTTTACCACTTAATTCAGAAGTCCCTAGTTAACCTTGAAATAGCTGCACACACATTGTGAAATGATTGTCCAGATACCACATATAATTTTAATGACCATTATATTTCTGAGACAATTGTGCTGCCTGAGTTGTGGCATTTAAAAATGTTTCATTATTAAAACATCTTTCATTAACAATCGGAAGTTTATCATTGTGTTAAAATGATCCTTAAATATATCTGTTAATGCTTTATTCCTCTCATTATATCAGGGAAGTACAATGACTTTTGGAAAGTTTCAGTTAGTAAATAGAAGTATCATGAAACAAGAATTTCACAGAGAATTTAATCCTTCTGATACTGTAGATGTAAGCGATGTATTCAATATATTCATTATCCAGTGAGCCCAGTTTTTCTTCTTATGTGAATGAGACACATGCCCGTTTAAAATCTTCATTAGTTATTTACTTCAGCTTTGATTATTAAAAATTTTTGTTGGAGTTTTTTTATTCTTTCCCTTTAACCCAGTGGTTGCTATGCCATTACTTTAACAACTTAACAATTCATATTTATATTGTTGTGTTTTATATATATATATATATATATATATTTATATATAAGAATTTATATTTTTTATGTTTTTAAAAATAATATGTCAAATACTATGCAATATAGATGTGTCCCAATTGCTCATACTCAGGTTTGTCTGTTTATCTTGCTGCAGCATTGAACGTTGTGAAAGAATCATATTTGTTCGTTGTGTCTTTTATTCTTAATTAGTAAGAGTTGCACATAAAAGCATTTTTGAGCAGGGGCTAAAGAGTCTATAAATAATTACACTAACATATATGGAATGCATTAAGTTACCGTATTATAGAAAAATAAGTGAAACATGTGTTTGATCTTTTATTTTTTAGTTTTTTGTTTAAGAAAAAACAACACAGAAAAGAAAAACGAAAAGCAAAAGAGATGAAAAAAACCACCAACAACAGTAAACCCAATACAATAACAGTATAGGTTTACAAAACAAGATGACAGGAATTTGACAGTGGTTATAATATTGCATATTGTTACCTTCAAAAGGGTTGCTTAGATTAACAGATATAGACATGCAAAATTGACCTGTTCATATGAGTATTAACTGTTCTTTTCCAATAACTAATGCATTAATAGTATAGTCATTTTAGCTCTCATATGAGTATTAACTGTTCTTTTCCAATAACTAATGTATTTAGTAGTATAGTCATTTTAGCTGTTATATATATATATATACACATATATATATATACATTTTAGCTGTCATATATATATATATATATATACACACACAAATTTATGTTTTTTTCCTTTTCCCTTCCTTTTTTCCTCCTTTCCCCTATCCTAATTACTTTTCCTCTATGAGCAGTTTCTTACCCTTACACAGTATTTATTGTAGATTTTGAATCATATGTAGTTTTTCAATTTTTTACACTAGGGAGTTGATACTGTTTTTACATATGGTCTCAAGTGGCATTCATTTACTTATAAAAGTCTTGATACAATCTTTCTTTATAGCTGAGTAGTACTCTATTGTATAAAAATACCACATCTTTTTATCCATTCCTTGATTGATGGGCACTTGAATTGTTTCTAAGATTTGGCTATTACAAATTGTGTTGCTATAAACATGGGTGCACATATATTGTTGTGGTGTGATGTTTTCAGTTCTTCTGGGAAAATGCCGAGAAGCGGGATAGCTGGGTAAAATGGAATCTCTAATCCTAGGTTTTTGAGGAATCTCCACGCTGATTTCCACAGTGATTGCACCAGTCTGCATTCCCACCAACAGTGAAGAAGAATTCCTTTTTCCCCACAACCCCTCCAGCGTTTGTTATTTGTTGATTTCTTGATCTTGGCCATTCTTTCTGGAGTGAGATGGAATCTCAGTGTTGTTTTAATTTGCATTTCCCAAGTGACCATTGATGCTGAACATTTTTTCTTATATTTATTTGCCATTTGTATTTCTTCATCTGAGAAGTTTGTATTCATCTCAGATGCCTATTTTTGGATTGGGTCCTTGAATTTTGGGGGCCTGATTTTTTAAAAATTTTTTATATGTTCTGGATGGAAGCCCATTGTCTGAGGGACAGTTGGCTAACATATTTTCCCAATTCATGGGTTTTCTTTTCACTCTGTTGGAGATTTCCTTTGACTTGCAAAAACTTTTTAATAAGATGAGATCCCAGTTGTTGATTCTGGAAAGTATTTCCCGTGCAGTTTGATTTTTGTTCATGAACTCTCTGCCTAACCCTACTTTGCCCACCAGCACATTTAGTGTTTCTGTTCTAATATTGAGATCTTTGATCCATTTTGACTTTAGTTTAGTGTATGGTGATAGACATGAATCTAGTTTTAGTTTTTAGTGTATAGAAAGCCGGTTTTTCCAGCACCACTTATTAAAGAGGCTATCTTTCTTCCAGTGTACATGTTTGGCCCCTTTGTCAAAGATGAGATGGCTGAGTGTGTTTGTAGTTATGGCTGTATCTTCTAATCTATTCCATTGAACTTCAGGTCTGTTTTTATTCCAGTACCATACTCATTTTATCACAGCAGCCTTGTAATATAATTTCATATCAGGGACTGTGATGCCTCCTACCTTACCTTTGTTTTCCAGAATTGGCAACAGGTCTCTTCTGGTTCCAGATGAATTTTAGGGATGATTTCTCTAGCTCTGTGAGGTATGCAAACTGTATTTTGATTGGAATTGCATTAAATCTGTAAATCTTGCATTAAATCTGTAAATCTTGGAAAAATAGCCATTTTCACAATGTTTGCGTTTCCTGTCCGTGAACAGGGAACATCTTTCCATTTTCTGAAATCCTCTTCATTTTTCTTTTTCAGAGTAATGTAATTTTCACTGTACAGATCTTTTACTTCCTTTGTTAGATTGATTCCTAAGTATGTCATACTTTGGGATGCTATAGTGAAGGGTGTGGTTTCTCAGTGAGTTTGTTGTTTGTGTACAAGAATGCTATTGATTTTTGAGTGTTGACCTTGTATCCAGCTACATTACTTAATTTGGTTATTACATCCAGAAGTCTTTCAATGGAGTTTGGGAGTCTTCTATGTAGAATATCATATCATCTGCAAATAATGATAATTTTACTTTTTCCTTTCCTATCCTTATTCTTTTTATTTCTCTCTCTTGTCTAATTGCTCTGGCTAATATTTCCAGAACTATATTGAATAGCAGTGGTGATAGTGGAATCCTTGTCTTGTTCCTGATTTTAGGTTGAAAGTTTTCAATTTCTGTCCATTTAGTAAGATGTTGGTGGTTGGTTTATGATATATAGCTTTTATCAGATTGAGGTAGAGACCATCTATTCCAATTTTCTGTAGGGTTTTTGTCATGGGTGAGTGTTGGATTTTGTCAAAAGCTTTTTCTGCATCTATTAAGATGATCATGTCATTCTTGTCCTTGGCTCTGTTGATATGGTGTATTACATTTATTGATTTGCATATGTTGAACCACCTCTGCATTCCTGGGTGAATTCCACTTGATCATGGTGTATAATATTCCTGATGACTTGTTGCATTCTATTTGCCAGTATTTTATTGAGGATTTTTGCATCTATGTGCATTAGGGAGACTTTTGGTATTAGAGTAACACTTGCTTCCAGGAATGAGTTAGGGAGACTTACTTCCCTTTCAATTTCATTGAAGAGTTTGAGGAGTGTTGACATTAAGTCTTCCCTAAATTTCTTATAAAATTCAGCAGTGAATCCACCAGGACCTGGACTTTTCTTTATGGTAAGGTTCTAATTACATTTTCAGTTTCATTAACTAAAATTGAGTTATTCAGCAGTTTTGCATCTTCTTGATTCAGCTTTGGTAATTCATACATTTCTAGGAATCTGTCCATTTCTTCTGTGTTATCAAACCTTTAAGAGTAAAGGTTTTCAAAGTAGATATTGATGATCTTCTGTATTTCCACAGGGTCTGTAATGATTTCATTGTTTTCATTTATTGTTGCATGGATTTGAGTTTTTTCTTTTCTCTTTATGATAAGGTTGGCTATGGGTTTATCAATTTTATTTTTTCTTTCAACGAAAACCAACTCTTCAATTCATTAATTCTTTTTATTGTTTTCTTAGTTTCATTTGCATCAATTTCTGCTCTGATCTTTATAATTTCCTCCCTTCTTTGGGCTTTGGACTTAGTTTCTTCTGTGACACAGTGGTTGTTTAGGAGAGTGTTATTTAATTTCCATGTGTTTATGGGGTTCTTGCGGGGTTTTTTGTTGTTAATTCTCAGTTTTATTGCACTATGGTCAGATAATATGCAAGGGATTATTTTACTTCCTTTGCATTTTCTTAAGTGTGTTCTACGGGCTAGTATTTGAACTATTTTAGAGAATGACCCGTGTGCAGCTGAGAAGAATGTGTATTCTGATGTTGTTGGGTGGAACACTTGGTACACATCTACTAGATTCATTTGTTCACAAGTTTGATTTAGTTCTGTTATTTCTTTGCTGATTTTTTGTTTGGTTGACCTGTCCCTTTGTGACAATGGGGTGTTAAGGTTCCCTGTTATAACTGTATTATTTTTTATTTGGTTTTTCATGTCTATTAAGATTTGTCTTACATAGTTGGATTCTCCCATATTTGGTGCATATATATTTATGATTGTAATCATAAATAAGTTTTCCCCTAACAAGTATATAGTGACCTTCTTTATCTCTTTTGATCATTTTTGGTTTGAAGTTCACATTGTCTGCAAGCAACATACCTACCCCTGCTTTTTCCTGGGTTCCTCTTGCATGAAGTATTGTTTTCCATCCTTTGACTTTTAGTCTATGAATTTTCTTTTGAGTTACATGTGTTTCTTGTACATAGCATATTTTTGGATTTTGTTTCTTAACCCACTATGCCTGTCTGTTTCATTGGTGAGTTGAGACCATTTACATTGATGGACATAACTGATATGTACTGACTTATCACTATTATGTTATCTTTTTGTTGTTGATTTTCTACTTTTTCTGTTTAATTTTTTTGCCCTGCTTAGTGGTTTCCTTTTGCTGTTGTTCTTGGGTTTGTAGTTATCTTTCTCTTTCCAGGGTGTCTTTCAGTACTCTTTATAGTGTTGGTTTGGTGGCCATGAGTTTCTTCCATTGTTCTTTGGCATGGAGGTATCTTATTTCTCCATCAGTTTTCAAAGACAGTTTTGCAGGATACATCAATCTGAGTTGAAAATTGTTTTCTTTCAGGACCTGAAATACTTCACTCCAAGCTCTTCTTGCCTTGAAGGTTTGTGTTGAGAAGTCTTCCATAATTCTGATATACTTTCCTTTGTAGGTGATCTGTTGCTTTTCTTTGATGGCTTTTAGTATTCTGTTCTTGTACTGAATTTCTGAGATCTTAATTATTATATGTCTGGGTGAAGGTTTATTTTGGTTATGGTTGATTGGAGTTATGTATGCCTCACTTATGTGTACATGTATATTCTCTTCCCATGTTTGAAAAATTTTCTGCTATTATTTCTGCAAATAGTCTTCACAGGTCATTTGTGTTGACCCTTGCTTTTTGTTAACACCTATCAATATTATATTGTTTCTCTTTGCAGCTGTTGAATTATTGTTTCTGGGTTCCTTGTTATTTTTAAGAGATCTTTTCTTTTGTGATTGTAAGCTTCCATCCTGTCTTCAAGGTCTGAGAGTCTATCTTCAGCTTCATTCATGCAATTTTGCCAGCTTTTGATGCAATTTCTAATTTCCTGAATATCCCTTTGAATCTGTTTCATGCATTCTAATTGTCTTATATTGTTCATTCAAAGTTTCCATCATTTTATTATGTTCCTCTATTTTTATCTAGATCTTCTTTAGATACACATAACATTTCTTTCATAATTCTTGTCATTTCACTTTTTTACCTGAGAGGTTCTTTCTGATCTGATTTCCTCTATGGCTTCATGGAGTTGTTTCTTTACTTCAGTTGCTATCATTTCAGAAAGTTCAGTTGTACAATTTACAGTGCCTTCCATTTAAGTGTCTCTTGGGTTTGTTTTCTGTGGGCTGGAGGACTGAGACTGCATCTTGCTCTTTTGTTTGTCATTTTCCTCTGGGACCCTTGTGGCTGGCCAGGCACCCTCCCAATGGATTGTATTGGAACACTGTGCTGGGCAGAGCTTCAATCCTCCAATATCCCCGAGGCTAACCGGGGCACACCCCAGCCTATGGCGCCAGAGCCTCGTGTTCTGTGGCCTGTGAGACTGGCCAGGTGTTCCCCTGATGTGCTGTGCTGGGTTGCTCTGGACAGAGCTTGGATCCTCCATGCAGCTAGCAGGGGCACACCCCTTGAGTGTGTCGTTGGGGCCTAGAACCTGGTTGAGTGGAGTTCAGAACCTCCACAACCCAGGTGGCCAGCAGGGACACACCCCCAGAGTGTGGCACTGGATCCTTATGCCTGGCTGGGTGGAATATAGAACCTCCAGGACTAGGTAGTTAGCAGGGATGCACCCCCAGTGTGTCACCAGAGCCTAGCACCTGGCTGGATAGAGTTCAGAACCTTCACAACCCATGCAGCCAGCAGGGACACACTCCAGGAGAGTGGCACTGGGGCCTTATGCCTGGCTGGGTGGAGTTCACAACCTCAGGGCCCAAGGCAGCGAGGCTGAGTACCCCTCCAGGTGAGTGTGGCACCGCCGGGACCTTGTGCCTGGCTGGGAGGAGTTCAGAGCCTCTGGAGTGTGGGGCTAGCCAGTGCACACCCCCAGGTTATGGTTCTGGGGCCTTGCTCCTAGCTGGGTGGAGTTCAGAACCTCTGGGATCTGCTGAGTGTGGCTAGCTGGGCGGCACCCCTGAACAGTGGTTCTGGGGCCTTGTGCTCTGATGGGTGAAACTCAAATTCTCCAAGACCCGTTGGCTTGATTGGTCGCTCCCTGATGAGCAGCTCTGGGGCTCTGGGCCGGGCTGGGCTCGGTACCTCTGTGACCTGTAAGGCTGTCCGGGTGTTCCCTGATGGATTGTGCTAGGACGCTAGGCTGGGCAGAGCTTGGATCCTCTGTGAAACTAGTCTGTTTGATCCTCTGTGAAGCTAGCCTGTTTGATCTTTTATTAAGCATTATTTATAATACTTAAATTATTCTATATGATTAATAGAAAACTGTTTTTCTATATACTTGATATCTTGTGTGTTTTTAATGTCTATAGGTATATACTTTATCTATTAGCAGAAGGATCATAAAGGCCACCTAAAATTGTTTTCTTTCAGAGGTAAATAAAAACATTTTGCCTTCACTAAATATTTGGATGTAAATTTTAAAAAGCTAACTTCTTAGCAGTTAAGTAAATACCCTTCATGCCACCTTTTTTAATACTTTCCCTCCAGTGGGGTACTATGTAAGCATATTTCATTGTCTTTTAAGTTATCAGTGTTGTTTTCTAAAAAAAAAAAAAATTTCCCTGCTGCACAGTGTAACAATGAGGGTGTCAAAAACTAAATACTTAACTGAATTGAAAATAAATCAATGCCGTTTTAGTCTCACATTAATAGTTAGAAATTTGTCACTAGTGGAAAACGTTGACTATGCGTGTGGCACAGCAAGTTATTTCTGTAGACCCCGTGGTCCGAAATGCCAGGAGTGGAAACCATGGCACCTTTGTGACTGGGCTATTAAATGATGAGCTGTCTACTACCGAGAAGCAAAATGTCTGCACTGCAGATTTGATCAATTTGACTAAATTTGACATTTAATCTCATACCTGGAATAATGTGCAGAATGTATTGTATCTTTTCTAGAGCTCCTGTTTTTCCCCATGGAACCCTTACTCATTAATGTCTATGATTTGTCTTTACCCATAGGTAAACATTTAATCTTGTATGCAATCATGATAGTCCAAAGCAGAATGAAGTGTAATATATACTTGTGTAATACTACTGACAGAAATTCCCCAGAATAAATATAAAGAAAAATGCATTCCAGAGAAAAGCAGTCAAATTATAATTGAATATAGATTTCAAAAAGCTTTAAAACCTGATAGTTAATAACTGCACATTTAAAATAAATGAACGTCTTCATTCATTTTTCTGGTAAAGTATTTAATAGTGTTTTCCATTCTACAGTAATTCTTATCTTGCTAAGCATAAAGAAAATAAAAATTTTATTAGTGAAAAAACATGAAATCTGAAATATCATTCCACAGAAAAACCCTGTCAGTAATGAGTAAATCAAGTAAAATCATAAGTGCCTGTTACTATTTTGATTAAATGTAATTATGAAGGATTTTCTTTGTCATCGATAGGTCTGTTAATGGTACAGCACTCATTTGGTCAGTTTGGTAATATTCTCAGTATTTTTCAACTAGAGAAATTGTGTATTCCAAATACCTCGATGTTTAAACTGCAGCTTGAGCAAAAATGATGTAAGAATGACTGAAATCACAAGTTGAATATCCTATTTGCAAATTATTAGACAGTTCACTTAAACATGAATATGGAAAATGTATAATACAGTTACTATGTTTATGACATTTGCTTCCAATATCTAAGTTCCAAGGAAACATTGAAATCCTTACCTGTATGTGCAAAGGAAATTTTCTGTGACCTGCTTTTGTGTATATCTTTTATTAAGTATCTTGATTACTAATTTTGTACCCTGCTAAGTGTTTCCTTCTGTGCTTATTTGGTGTAATCTATGTAAGTCTGGGTAGTTTCTCCTATCAAGATGCATTTGAAAGTTGATCCTAGGCTGTGCGTGCAGGCTCTGTTCACTACCTGCCTACATTGCATTCATTTCCTCCTGTTGGCTTACTCTGCTGATCTTTTGCCAGGACAGCTAGTTTTCTGCAGTAATTTTTCCTCTACATTGCATCTTCATAGATTCCAGAACTTAGAGACAGGAGTAGGTGAGTAGCCTCTAAATAAATGCCCTAATCTTAGCAAAAATGCTGGCTACTAAAGAAAATGTTTCCCCAATGCTAATGTCTTTTTGGTTTAGAGTTTGAACTCCCGAATCTTGGCCCTTGCTTCTCTCACTCTAAGCAGTGTTCTCTCCAACTCAGAAGCTGTGGTAGAAACTTCTTCCTGTAGCATTGCTGCCTTGACTCTCTGAATTCTCACCTCATTCTCTTCTGTCTCCCCAAAGCTGCAGGGCATAGGGTCTCTCCCAACTTGCTGTGCATCTGTTAGGAGGAGTTATTCAGGCAAGGTGGCACTCAGCCCTGTCTCATCCAGATGCACAACTCCCCTCCCAGTACCTTGCTCCTGCAAGCAGTTTCTCACTTGGACTTGTCTCTGCCTCAAGAGCAGTACCCCTAAGGTGGTTTTTGCATTGAAGCAACCTGCTTCCAAGCTTATTTTGTGTTATTGAGTAGTCTGCTTAGTTTTAATTTTGCATGCCTGCCTAATGGTAGATTTAAATTCTAAATATCTCTGAATATATACAGCTGTGATAGTTTTGGATTAGGCTTTTCAAACACAACAAGAACACTAATTTGAAACACTTATAAGTAGCAAATACTGCTTCCTAAATTTAGTTTTCAAATAGTGCTATATTCACTGTCCATATGAGTGCCCATGTAACATGAACTTTGCAATCCATAAAATTAATTTCAACACTTTAGAATAAAAATAATAGTGGCTGTAATTTGTATGGACAAGTCTTTACATTATTAGTGATTTTTAAAGAATGAAACACTAAAGCATATCTTATGAGATATTCTTCAGTTCACACTACTATTAACTAAACTTATATTTTAAAAGCCTGTTAGATCCTAGGAAACTTTGTAATTAACAATAGCAAAATTATAATATAACTTGCAAGCATAATCATGTTGCCAAATATTAAAAATACGTTGAATCACTAACAATTTTACCATGTTTATGCACTGAGATATATCAAGGAACACAACCATTCAGAACCATTTCCTTAAGTAGTAAAATGATATATTTTTAAATTGCAATGAGAAATAAAGTTTTAAAAATGGAAGAATGCTCCAGAATGGTCCAGTGGCTCAGAATGATCGAGAAAGGGAAGAGAGATAGAAAGACAGGAGAGAGAGAGAGAAAGGAGAGAGAGAGAGAGAGAGAGAGAGAGAGAGAGAACACTACTACAGTTACCTTACCCTAATCCTATTCATTTTATATATCTTTTGTGTGTGTGATAAGACTGCACAAAGTCTATTTCTTGACAAATCACCAATGTGCAATGCACTGTTGTTAACTGCAGTCCTCATACTGGGAATTTGCTGTCTTCATCCTGTATTCATTTCTAGTTTCGAACTCACATATTCCCATTTCCCTTCTGCCCCTTCTGCCCCTTCTGCCCACTGACTGTGGTAATCACCATACTCACTATTTCTGGGCATTTGATTTTTCTTGTTTAGATTCCACATATAAGGGAGATCGTATTTCTTGCTATGTCTAGTTTATTTCACTTAGCATAATAGTTTACCCATACTGTTGCAAATAGCTGAATTATTTTATTTTTTATTTATTTTTGCTTCAGCATAAATTTTAGACACAAAGATTCCTGGACCCACTTTTTCTCAGTTCAGACCTATATTATATCCTTTTCCTTTTCTGGGACCACAGCATATCACTTGTCTCTGTGTTTCAGGGTCCTCATGTACTTTATGAAACTGCAAGAATTCAATAGAGTATTATGTGGTAAGTGCTTAGAAGAGGGTCTGGGATATTTGAAGAGCTAGAATAATGCACACTCTTCATTATTATCGTGCTGTCATCTGTCCTGCTGCCATTAGCCACTGTTGCTTTCTATCCTGCCCTGGTGCCCTGCAGTAGGACACATCCTTCCACTCTCTGTCTCAGCATGGGGAACCTCCAGGCTTGAATTGAGGAGGAGGAAGAAGAGGAGGGATCCCCACTGCAGCAACACCATCCCCCCAAGGTGTGGAAACCCACGATTACCTTTGGAAATCTTTGACATATCCTAAAGTTAAAATACTTGTTTTCAGTCATTGCTTCAGAAAGCCTCTTTGAGGATAAGTCTTGCACATTGTCTGTAACCTGCGTGTTAGCTCTCTGTCTTACAACATCATGGATATTGCAGTTTAGATCTAAAATGTCCCCTAAACTGTCATATGTTCAGTGCTGGGGTTTTTGGGGGGTGATTGGATCAAAGATGTGCTATACTCATCTGTGGATTAATCCCATTCATGATGTCATAGCCAAATGTGCTTTTAAGTGGTCGGGTCTGGCCGAAGGAGGTGGTCACTAGGCTATGACATGGAAAGATGTGCTCTTGTCTCCAGCTCCTGACTTTTCTCTGTGCTTCCTGGCCACCAGGTGTTGAGTAACTTTTCTCCTCTCTGCCCTTCCAGCATGTCATTTTTGCCTTGGAGCCAGCAGACTGGGACTGGACCCTCCGAAATGGTGGGCTAAATAAACCTCTCCTTTAAATTTCAGGTGTTGGATATTGTTTCCTAAAGACTAAAAAGTGACTAATATAATGGGTGAATGAGGAGTTGGGAGTGTCCCTTCCTAATATTATTCCATTACACAAATGATAATTCAGAAGAAAATGAAAGGAAACAAGAAGCCATGTGTTTATTGGACAGCAGGCAGTGTTGATTCTTTCCAGATAAAATTTCCTTTTGTCTTTATAGTGATTCCATAAGAGGAAATTATTCTGCTTTTGAGAGCTGGGGTGAAGGCTCAGAGGGATGCAGTAACCTGCTCTAAAACAAAGAAAGTATCCTTTCCTCCTTTTCTCCTTTATACATAAGATAGTTCAGATAATTGTACTACTAATTCTATTAGTTCACTGAAGGAAACAGTGCTTATATTGTGTGATCAGTTTTGCATGCTTATATCTGGTAATCTGAGCAACTATTTTGAAGATAGCACTATGCAGTGTAACAACCATTGTTAATTTCCTATCATCTTGTTTTGAAATTCTGTATCATTTTTATTGTTTTTTAAAATTCTCATTAAATAAAAAAATTAATAAGAGGAAAGTATCATACGTAGCATGGTTTGCCCAAAATATCTTAGCTACGTTTGACCAATTTTATATATGAAATTTCCACTTGCTCCTTCCCTTCTTTTTTGGCTGATACTTTTAGATTAAAAGGACAAATAGATTCAAAAGATTGTGCACAGACCCACAGTCCCGAGCCCCTCCCACTTCCAGTGAAACTCCCTTTTCTTTGGAGCGATTGCTTCAGTGCTCACTTCCTGTCTTCATGCCCACGTTTGCGTCACTTCCTCTTGGATTTCAGTTTTAGAAATGACTTAACTTCCCGTCATGGAAGACCTGGATTTACACCTCTTTCTTCTCCCCGTCTCTGCCATACACATGAACCATGCAAATCATTTTTGATAGAACTGGATCATTATTTTGGTGTACATATGTATCAAGTGTAAATGTTATTTAAATGATGTTGGTGTTATTCACAACTATAACTATTTTTCCTTTTAAGTACTACTTTTTGTTTTCTCCGAGGCTATATATATATATATATATATATAGCACCAGGGATCGAACTCACAACCTCGCACCTGCCAGGGCAGGTGCTTAGGCCACTGAGCCAAACTCCTAGCCCTGGTTTTTTGAGACAGGGTTGCACTATGTAGCTCAGGCTGGTCTTGTGCTCGAGTTGTAGCCCAAGCCGGCCTCAAACTCACAACGCTCCTCCTACCTCAGCCTCTCGAGTGCTGGGATTAAAGGCGTGTACCACCGTGCCCGGCTGCTAGTTATATTTTAATTTCCTCAATTTTTCACAAGCTTACTGCCATCCAAATCCCAATTTTTTGGCCATCTATCAAGAATTTTCCACAAGACCACTGATAGCTTAAATAAAGGCATAGTGTTCTTTTTTTTCCAGTATGTACTAGGTACTGAACCCAGAGCCTTTGTGCAGAACTTTTTTAAAATTTTGAGACAAGGTCTTGCTCAACTGTCTGGTGTGGATTTAAATTCGTGATCCTCCTGCATCACACTCCCAGAGCACTAGGATTGCAGGCATGCACTGTCACCCTGTTTCTTCGTTTCATTTTTTGTGCCATTCTGTTTGTCACTTATTTATATTTTCAGGAATTTTTATGTAATCACATCCAATTTTATGACTGCAGATATGAGAAATGGTCAAAGAAAATACAATGCTAGAAATTCTCATTCTAATGTTTTATTCATTTAAGAAAAGCATATTAATAGAATCTTTCAAGTATGAAAAGTTAATTTTATTAAAGTTACCATATCTTTGTAAAATAGTGTTTCTTATTGCATAGTGATTGCAATTAAGTTTAAGGTATTTTAGAATATTTTTGTAGCTAGAATAAAATACAGGATCATTTAAAATGGGTTTTATTAACCTGATTATGATTCAGTGATACTCAATAAAATTTACAAATTAAATCCATATTTTTAAGAGAAATGCAGTTTTCACATGCATGTATTTTATAAAAACTATATCCAATGGCATAAATTTATTTATTGATAAGTACAGTAAGGATAGATAGATAGATAAAAACTAAATTCATATTTCTGACTTGTTTAAGAATGGGTTTATATGGATAAATGAGTTTTTCCAATGTCTGGTGGTTATTGCTTGTAAGCACAGAAATATTTTCATGTAGCTGCTCTCTCTATGCATGGTGGAAGGTAAACTAGCTACACATAAAGAGAGCCACATACAGGAATTAACTGAAAATATGTTCTGGACAGTCCAATAATTATTACAAATGCATGCACTAAACCTGGTGCACTGTATTCACACAGAAGCCCCTATACCTGCACTATTAATTTCTACTCTGATCAAATAATTTTGATTATATAGTATAAAGTGTATAAAGCAACAAATTCTAAAACAAAAGAGATAGTAGAAAAAGATAGAAATCAAAATTAGCTTGGGTAGTCTGTGAAGAAATCTAGTGAGAGGAAAGCCACCATTCCAACACCCCAGAAATGTAAATTAATACAAAGATTTTATGTAAGAATTATACCATTCCATTACTTTTCCTACAAATAACCCACCAATATCAGATGACGTTCATTAAGTGTCCTTGAGGTGGCTCTATTTATAGTTAGCTTTACCATATAAGTTGTATTTTGACAACTGTGTGTTGCTTGTTGCCTACCTATGTATTCTCTCCTTCTACAACAATAGAGCTTTCATTTTCCCCTGAGGCTAAGGTAGACAGAAAGAAGCCAACATGGAACTAGGTTCCAGGCCATGACATCAAGGTAAGATGTGCCCTTCTCAGGATGCAACCTTAAAGTAAGATATGTGGCTTTTCTACCCTTCTTCCCATCCACTGTTTGAGACTCAGAGGTCCCTCCCGGACAGGGAAAACAGGCGAGTCACATCCAGAGACTACAGAGTCAAAATGGACAAAAGAACCACTGAACAGAGAATGCAACTGATGACTTCTCCTTTGTTTACCCCACTGATTTTGATGTCTGTGTTATGTCCCTGCTATTAATCCTCATTGTTGTATCGAAATAGATAATTACATGGAGACAGCATGAGTAATGCACCTGTCAGTTTATCTGTTCTGGGTGCATTTGTGTTCACAGAAATCCTTGGGAGATCCTTTTTTCTTTGTAGATGTTCAACACCTGAAGTTGGAAGTGGTAGTATTTTCTGAGGATAGTAGCCATTACTAGGTTATTAATTTGTAAAATGTAATAAATAAAACAAACAGTGCTGTTGTTAGCATGACCATTTGCTTTCCTCACACTTGTCAGACTCAGTTTCCAAATGAAACATAAGTTTGGGCTGTTGGAGGACTGGAAGGAAGGATGGAATTGCTTTCCATTTCTACTGAAGACTAATTCTTGGTCTGCAGAATTATTTTCATTGATGGTTCCAGTTTTTCCAAATGTGTACTCAAAAAAAAATAGAATAGAAAATTTAAAAGTCCACTAACTTGAATCATAGTGTGACCTCAGTCTAATGAGTTTCAGCTCAGTGAGAGGTTTAAATGTAAAATACTCTGGCATTTTTAAATCTTCTGATCACTCCCAGATGCACTTCCATCCCTTAACAATATTTTGGTTCTATTACACAATTTTTCTTTGACCTTGGTTACTGAAAGTTCACAGTAGGTAAAAATTTAAATGGAACTAAAATTTTCTTTCTTTTTTTTTTTCTTGAGCATAAACTTCACCATGGTTGAGGGATCAGAACTGTTGAGGAAAGCATTCGCTATTTTCCTGGCCTCATCTCCTTTGTCAGTGTCCATCTTTTCTACAAGAAGGAGAAATTCTGACTGTCTTGTGGGATACCCATGTGTGCTTTGGCAGAGCCTGCCGGATCATTCTCCTGCTCTGTTCTCTTGTGGAGGGACAAGGTCATCGGGTAACATGAGCCTTCCCCATCTCGAGCACCCACCACTGGTGGAACTCTCCCATCCTCTCCTTCCAGGGATTCTTCATTGAGTGGCAGCTCTCTTGAGTAGAGTACTAGCAAATGGGTCAGGTTTTCCATCCTCCTCAGTGTCTGCATGACGCTGGAGATGCACACATCTTTCCTGACCCAGTTCTGGGCATGGAGCGGATTAGTCTTGCCCTCTCTATCTACCCTTCCTGATGTCTCTCTCCAATTCTTTTCTGCTAAAGGAGGCCGGAGTCAGATCAGTAAATAACTACCTGCCAGCTGACCATGGTCCCTAGCAGACCACAGAGTAGTAATCTTCTTACTGCTTTCCACTATGTCTGGGAGAAAGAATTGTTCATCATAAAATTTTCACAGGATTTACAACTCTCACTCCCTCTGTCTTCTCCCACATATTTGTTACATGGGTATAAAAGGGATTCTGTCATTTTTTGACTCAGAGCAATGAGGGAGAGATCTGGCTCCAACTAAAAATTCTTTGTGTCATAATCTGGCACTAGCCCCACTCTACATGTTGTTACCTCTACGAAGATGTTCATGGCGAGCATCGCATTGCATTTTAGATACCACGATATAATTCTGAAACCAAAAACATAAAATTGGCATAAGCAATTAGATTGTAGTTCATAGCATACATTTCCAGCATACATATTTATTTTCCTTTACTCCCAAAATGCCTGTTTTTAACTGAGTATAAAGTGATACTATTTATAGGTTTTGTTTTAGAAAATCTAGTTTTGGAGATTGTCATAACCTTGATAGCTATTATTATGTTTCTCTGAGATGTTTTGAGTAAATATTATGATACACATTGGTGCAGTATTTCTGTGTAGACATATGCGAGATGTGTGATGACATGCCGCCTGGTAATATGAAAATGCAAACTCCTGGAAGGGTTGTAACCAAGAATAGTTTTATATGCTGAGTGTATCTCTGGATACACCATTTACGGATAGTGGGGTGTGTGTGTGTGTATTCACACATGTACATGTGTATGTGTGTTTTAACTTTGCGTCATCATCCAGTTCTAAAATTCTGTGCTTTGATTTTGTTGAAGACTTTTCAAAACAAAATAAATCCTTTCCAGTAGATCTCAATGAAATTAATGAGTTTAACCTCGAAGATTCTTTTTCAACAATCAGCTAGAAGCTAAAGTACATCAGAGAGAAATTAATTACAAGTTGTTTGCATTTCAATTATTTTGCATTTATCACTGCAATTTCTATTTCCATCCATCTTTCACTTGCTAAATATAGAGAATGACAAAGACCCCCAATTGATTATCCCACAGAAGTGCAAATAGTTTGTATTTCATAGGCACTTCTTTAATGTTTATAATTGTAACTGATTAAAAATCATGGTTAAAATTATTTACAAATTTTTTTGAAATAGGACATTTGAGAAATGTCTTTATCTGTTTCAAGATGCCAAATGGATCAAACCAAATTTAGAATGATAATTATATCTACAGGCAGTTCCATTTTAAAGCTGCTATGGAAAATAGGCAATGACATTGACAATCAGTTCATGCATTTATGGTGCAAAAACTAAAAGCTTACAGTGCAACTTAGTACACTATATATAGCTGAATCAGTTAGATGATTCAACTCAAAAATCCAACATAAAAGCCAAACTAATATTACAAAAATAAAATGAACAGAACATCTAAGTTTCGCATTTATTTATTTTCCATTTATTTTTCCTTGTATTTCTTATATATGAGGGTATCATTTCCTTAATTATCTTCTGGGGAATAACTATTACATGTACTGCCAAGTGGGTATTACAAGTGAGTATTAGGGAATGAACTCTGGAAAAAAAACCCTTCGAATGTGCCTGATGACGGAGTCATCAACTAGAAGCTAATGGTCACTGTTCAACCACAGCTGTGTTTGACTTGCTCAGTATTTTAAGCATGTGGAAATTTTGTGTAGAACTCTGTTTTGTTTTGTTTTTGGCTTTTTGAGACATGGTCTCGCTGTGAAGTTCAGACGGGCCTTGAACTCACTTTGCAGCCCACGCTGACCTCTGACTGACAGAGATCTGTCTACCTTGGCCTCCCAAGTGCTGGGATTACAGGAGTGTGTCCCATGCCTGGCCTATTGTGCAGGACTCTGGATTCTTAGCTTGTCTTGAAAAAAAAAATTCAAAATGAGTTTGGACATACAGAAGACTTCTCTGACCATTAGTTGAAGCTGTAAACAACTACCTCCTTTGGAAGAGCCGCCTTTCCTGCTGGGTTCTCCAGTTCCTGTCATCTTTACTCTCTGACAAACAGTGTGCTCCTCTTACTTACTACCTCTTTAAATGCCAAAGATATTTGAGTTTTCAAGCCTTCCTTTCGTTCGTTTTTTGTAAGGGAAAGCATTAAGGCTTCATTGCTCCCTTGAGTTTTCTGTATAGTGAAATGCAATACTTAAGAGCATCATTTCGTAGTCAGCCTTTGTTGGTTCAAATCCCAGCTCAGCGTCTTAGTATCTCTCTGACACCAAGTAAGTAATTAAATGTTTCTAATCCCAGTATGCTCATCTTTCAAGAGAGGAAAATTATTAGTGCCTCATTCAGCTTTCCCAAGGCTAAAGTAGTAAATACATGTAATAAGCTTTGAACAGTGTCTGGCAAATTGTACCTTCTTTCTGAGTGTTTCCCCATATTAGTAAACCATTCTACAGAAATAGAGGCCCAGAGTTCCTGCTCAAAAGATGAGTCTTTATATGGCCATCCACTAAATCTAGGTACTGTACTGCTCTTATAGCCCTGTCCTTTTCATTCTCTTTCTCAGTCAATCCTGTGTCTTCCTAATGAAAGTCAATGCATCTTTGGGGCTTCTGAACTTCCCCTGATCTTGTGTATATGAGAAAAGAACTAGGGTGGCTGAAAAGTTAGTGTCAACATACAGAAGAGTAGAGGAAAAGTGATCAAAAGGATTATTTTTATGAACTTCACTTCTTTAAATAAGAAATTGTGGGAAAAGAGAAGCTATTTATGATTTTTACCTTTAATTATTAATTTCAAAGTGGAGAAAGGATTTCTTTTCTTTTCCCATTTCTATTTGAGAAGTGCATAATTAGCATTAATTTTTGAAAATGTCGGAATAGATCACTCGCTGACAGGAAATGTGGTAGGCATGAAGACTTGGATTCAACCCCTTTCAAAATATTTCTTAATTGCATGAATTTCATAGTTTCTTTTCAAATTGCATGGATCAAGTTTGGGGAGAAAAGTATGGTTTTTCCTAATTGTTCAAATAATATAGTTCATATCCAATAAATATAACTCCCTGTGGTTTCGAATACCCATTTATTGTATAACGTGATTTTTCTTCTCAAGGTCCATGCCATTATGTAGTTCAACATATATGTTGCCAAGTGTCCTTTTCCCATATTTTCTTTACTTGAAGTTGACTTGACTCCCTAAGCACCAAACATAGAAAACTGTCTTCCTCTAAAAGAAACATTCCCCTTTTTAAAAATAAATAGTATAGGATTAAGAGGGTTCTTCACATCTATTAGTCTAATCTGTTACCAAAAAGAACTTTAAAGTGTTTTCTGTGTAGCAAAATTGTTGAGATCTATAGATATATATTGGACATATAATCTTCAACTTCCAGACTTCCATTACAAATTAAATTTGTTTTCTCATCCTAAAATCTACTGAGGGGCAAAAAGAAACTTTTATGGAATGAATAATCTTTTGATAAAGTTAGCCTATTTCTCCTTTGACTAAGTTTCTTAAGATCATCTCCAAGGCTTACATTTGCTAAGGTTTTTTTTAGGACAAATTAAATGATTTGTTGCTGATTACAAATGACCCTGTAATCATTTATGATCTTAGTGATTAAATTGTCCAGATTTCCTCTTGCTATACCTAGCCCACAAACAAACCATTTAAGTATCTCTCTGTGAGAGGCTTTACCAGTTGAATAG